>OY282644.1:55587372-55852365 GCA_958299015.1 Tetanocera ferruginea | reverse complement strand
TAAGACACTAGTTATTTTGCTTCTATGTCAATAAAAGTAGTACAAAAGCCTGAAAAAAAAGTGCCTTGAAAAAAAAGTTCCATTTGTACCCATCTTAAAATGAACCTTGATGTATTTTATGATGATTCCCAAAATAGTTTTGGCTATGCCGAAATTCGTCAGTGAGCTAAACCATTTTGCAAAAACAATGATGTTTTCATGCATTTTTTTTTACATTATTTTCACAAAAATTCAAATAACTTTATTATTTCGTCAACGATCGCCGCTATCAAGATATCGTTGGAAAGATATGCACGGCTGTCATATATTTTGGACATTTTTCTTTGTTTAATAAAGTGTAGCTTTTATTTTATTTATCCATTTGTTTGCAGTTTACCTGAAAATAAAATTTTCAAAATCCAAAATACTGTATTGTTTTTTATTTCAAGCGTTTGTTTCATGTCGAATTTTTGAAAATCATCTAAAAAACTAAAGACTAAAATGAAAAACATCATTATCTTTAATCCAATTGCAAATTTATACAAATTTTTGATGCAGATTGAAAGAACTTTTTCAGGCCTATAATTTGAGACAGTTTATTTATTTACATCTATTACACTAGCCAGTATATATACGGAAAACATGATTTATGGAGGTTTTTGCAAAATGGTTTAGCTCACTGACGGATTTTGGTATAGCCAAAATATTTTGGGAATGATCATATAATACATCAAGGTTCATTTAAAAATGGGTACAAATGGAACTTTTTTATTCTTCATACAAGTCGAGGCACCTTAATATATGTATATAAATGTATTTTATTTTCATTTTGTTCGCTCAGCAGCCATAAGGCTTACGACAAGGTGTTCGACTCATGTGCGATGGTTCGTGCGTTCGATTCCTGGTGATGGCAAACACAAAACTTTTTGATGGCATGCAATTTTTTATATAAGTAGGGTAGAATAAGGTATTATCGTGATAGTTTTTAAATTTGCTATTTCTCTAAAACTATTTGTCTCAGTGTAACTATAATTTAAATATATGTAGTGGAAGAGGCGAAAAAGAAATAAAAATAACTCTCTTCTCTCTACGTTAACGGTTCTTTTTGAAAAAAAAGTTTTAAAAGCGCCACGTGCAAAATCGCAAAATAATTGCAGTGAAAAACAGTGCTCTCTAATTTTCGCTAATCGACATATTTCCAATGTAAGTACATACTTTTTTTTGTGGATAAGCTTTGAATTAAGCATTGAAAAATCATAAAAATATATTTTAAAATTTGAAATTGTGTTAATTAACTTGTTAAGGTTTCAAAAAAGCTGAATCTTAAGTTTTTTAGCAATTTTCAACGCTCGTATTTGTTGCTCTATTGTTATGAGTTTTTTTGCTATAAAGATGAATTTTAAATAAAAAAAAAGTTTATATCCACAAAGAGGATCTAATGAAGATTATAAAATAAAAAACGAATTTCCAAAATTATCAAAATTAAAATTTATCACGATATTACCTAACCTCATTTTAGATTGTGTATAAACAATGGCCGAAAACAATATAAGGCAAAAACGTAGGCAATATACTGAGCCCATAACACCCATCTTCTACAACCGTTAGATGTTGGTGTCTACAAATCACTCAAGTATCACTGGAATGAGTCAGTTAAAGATTTTATGAGAAAAAATCCTACTAAGAAACCAGGTAAAGCTGATTTTCATGGCATTTTGAATCCAGCGTTCATTAAAGCATTTAGTTTTTCAAACATAACGAACTCATTTAAAAAGTGTGGAATTTGTCCATTTAACAGTAGCGCCACCAGCGCCGAAGCCATGGCTCCATCGAGGCCAACAGAGGCCGATGCGCGATTGGAGTTTACTTCTCATCGATTGCCTTGGAATTTAAAATAATCATGTACAAAAGGCAGAGTGGGTAAATATATAAACAGTTAATATTAATTATTTCATTACCAATATGTAATGTCGTTACCTAAACAGAGGAAATAAAATTGAAATAACTTAAACTGGAACGTGAAAGTCTGAATTAAAATTTTTGACAAATCGTGAGGATTGAACCAAATCTAAAAGTTCTTCCAAAACTAAATCCATATTAAGCTTATCACTCACAAATTTTATTTTAATATGAAATCCATAACAGTTGACCCGCCCTAGACCTCAGATAGTTCAGTTACATCCGCTTGACCACAGAATCATCCATTTATGTCTAAATACTTCCATAAATCCCATAAAAAATCCAATGACCCATCTGTGAACCCAGATAATTCTATTGCATCTGGTTGGCCATAGAATCATTAATTTTTGTCCAAATGTTGAATGGAACCCATAAAAATTTCAATGACCCGCCTGTGACCTCAGATAATCGCATTGCATCCGATTGACCATTGAATCATCCATTTTGGTCCAAATGTTCCATGGAACAAATAAAAGTTCCAATGACCCGCCTGTGACCTCAGATAATCCCATTGCATCCGATTAGCCATAGAATCATCTTTTTTGGTCCATATGTTCGATGGAACCCATAAAAGATCCAATGACCCGCCTGTGACCTCAGATAATCCCATTGCATCCGATTGGCCATAGAATCATCTATTTTGGTCCAAATGTTCCATGGAACCCATAAAAGTTCCAATGACCCGCTTGTGACCTCAGATAATCCCATTGTATTTGATTGGCCATAGAATCACCCATTTTGGTCCAAATGTTCCATGGAACCTATAAAAGTTCCAATGACCCGCCTGTGACCTCAGATAGTCCCATTGCATCCGATTGGCCATAGAATCATCCATTTTGGTCCAAATGTTGCTTCAAACCATAAAAGTTCCAATGACTCCCCTGTCACCTCCATGGAATCCATGGAATCCATTAAAGTGCCAATGACCAGCATGTGCCCTCAGATAATCCCATTGCATTCGATTGGCATAGAATCCATTTTGGTCCAAATGTTCCATGGAACAGATAAAAGTTCCAATGACCCGCCTGTGACCTCAGATAATCCGATTGCATCCGATTGGCCATAGAATCATCCATTTTGGTCCAAATGTTGCTTCAACCCATAAAAGTTCCAATGACTCCCCTGTCACCTCCATGGAATCCATGGAATCCATTAAAGTGCCAATGACCAGCCTGTGCCCTCAGATAATCCCATTGCATTCGATTGGCATAGAATCCATTTTGGTCCAAATGTTCGATGGAACATATAAAAGTTCCAATGACCCGCCTGTGACCTCAGATAATCCCATTGCATCCGATTGGCCATAGAATCACCCATTTTGGTCCAAATGTTCCATGGAACCCATAAAAGATCCAATGACCCGCCTGTGACCTCAGATAATCCCATTGCATCCGATTGGCCATAGAATCATCTATTTTGGTCCAAATGTTCCATGGAACCCATAAAAGTTCCAATGACCCGCTTGTGACCTCAGATAATCCCATTGCATCCGATTGGCCATAGAATCACCCATTGTGGTCCAAATGTTCCATGGAACCTATAAAAGTTCCAATGACCCGCCTGTGACCTCAGATAATCCCATTGCATCCGATTGGCCATAGAATCATCCAATTTGGTCGAAATGTTGCTTCAACTCTTAAAAGTTCCAATGACTCCCCTGTCACCTCCATGGAATCCATAGAATCCATTAAAGTGCCAATGACCAGCATGTGCCCTCAGATAATCCCATTGCATTCGATTGGCATAGAATCCATTTTGGTCCAAATGTTCCATGGAACAGATAAAAGTTCCAATGACCCGCCTGTGACCTCAGATAATCCGATTGCATCCGATTGGCCATAGAATCATCCATTTTGGTCCAAATGTTGCTTCAACCCATAAAAGTTCCAATGACTCCCCTGTCACCTCCATGGAATCCATGGAATCCATTAAAGTGCCAATGACCAGCCTGTGCCCTCAGATAATCCCATTGCATTCGATTGGCATAGAATCCATTTTGGTCCAAATGTTCGATGGAACATATAAAAGTTCCAATGACCCGCCTGTGACCTCAGATAATCCCATTGCATCCGATTGGCCATAGAATCACCCATTTTGGTCCAATTGTTCCATGGAACCCATAAAAGATCCAATGACCCGCCTGTGACCTCAGATAATCCCATTGCATCCGATTGGCCATAGAATCATCTATTTTGGTCCAAATGTTCCATGGAACCCATAAAAGTTCCAATGACCCGCTTGTGACCTCAGATAATCCCATTGCATCCGATTGGCCATAGAATCACCCATTGTGGTCCAAATGTTCCATGGAACCTATAAAAATTCCAATGACCCGCCTGTGACCTCAGATAATCCCATTGCATCCGATTGGCCATAGAATCATCCAATTTGGTCGAAATGTTGCTTCAACCCTTAAAAGTTCCAATGACTCCCCTGTCACCTCCATGGAATCCATGGAATCCATTAAAGTGCCAATGACCAGCCTGTGCCCTCAGATAGTCCCATTGCATTCGATTGGCATAGAATCCATTTTGGTCCAAATGTTCCATGGAACATATAAAAGTTCCAATGACCCGCCTGTGACCTTAGATAATCCCATTGCATCCGATTGGCCATAGAATCATCCATTTTGGTCCAAATGTTGCTTCAACCCCCATAAAAGTTCCAATGACTCCCCTGTCACCTCCATGGAATCCATGGAATCCATTAAAGTGCCAATGACCAGCCTGTGACGAGGAGTTTTTTCGTTGCCACTTTTGTATTGAAAATCTTTAATGAAATATTTACAATTTTGACTAACAATGTACATAATAGAAAATTTTTTAGTTCGTTTTTTAATATAATTTCTTTTTTAATAAGCTTATAATTACAAATAAATGAATTATTTTATTTTTGTTTTCGATTTCATACAACTTTCAGTTTATCACGATATTAACAAACTACTATCACGATATTACCTGACTTTATCACGATATAAGCTTACATTTTCTTAGGATGCGTTACAGTATTTTTTACTTAGAAATTCCAACGTAAAAAATCCAATTTCATTGCCATTAAGAGAGGAAATATGGGCGACTATAACGGTATAAAAATGATTTATGTTGATTTTGAAAATTAATTTTTATAGACATTGTTAACATTTTTATCACGATAATACCTTATTCCACCCTATATTAAGGCGTAGTGAAATTTATTTCTATAAAGCGGGATTGAGAAACTGAAAACTTACAGCATTTTAAACAACATTGCCGAAGGATTCTGCTCTCCGATGAATTTCGAACCGCCAACTTTTTAAAAATAGCTTTTGATATGAATGCGTTCAAGATATATTGGTCCAAGATGGTTTTTTGCTCATTAAAGGTGAATTATTGTTCTAGATCAATGCTAGATAGCGATAAGAAGCTACCATTTGAAAAAAAAAGGTTTTGCGCACATTTTTTTTCACCCATTATGGCCCCACCCTACGATTTCTGAAAGCAAAATACTGATTTTTAGGCTTATTGCTCCGCAACGTTTGTACAAATGAAATGATATCATTGCAATGTAGACGCAATTTGTTGTTAACCGGTTACCGAGACATATGCAATCAAAAGTCACTGTGGGATTTATTTTAATTTTAATTTATTTTATATTTTTAAGCCTAGTACTATGCTCGATTGCGTGAAATTTCACTGACAACAGCCATTTATTTATTGCGTGAAAATTTTGACATATATTTTGTTGCGAACGAACAGCTGATGATCAGCTGACAAATTTCGACAAGATGTAAATAAACAGCCACAATTTATAAGAGGAAAAGCAGAAAATCGTTAAAGTTCTTTAATTTTCATATTTGTGATTATATAAATACAAAATAAATATTTATACAAGTATGCATGTCCTTTGTTGTGGAGCAAAACAAGTCATTAGTTTATGGTAGTCTGCAAGCTGCGAAGTTTTGCGGCCGCCAACACCGCGGAAGGTGCATCTGTATTTACAACTTCCAACAACTGCAATTATTAATTGCAAAACTTTAGAAATAGTACAAAATGCATTTCAATTAGAAACATTGTTCTTTTGCTTGCACTTTTTTCTTAAATGAAATGGCGATTGTCACTTTTCACGGCAAAATAAATGGTCGGTTGAATTAAATTGCTGTGAAAACAATGTTGCTAGATGCATGTTGCGGAATATAGTACTAGATTTTCCGCAGCGAAGCATAGTACAGCTTTGACGAAAAAATTGTGAAATGTTCACGGTTGTTTCACAGCTGTCATTTTTTGTATGGAGATTTGAGTGGAGTTTCACGTGAAGCCGAACAGAGTACTATGCTTTATTGCGAACAATAATAGTATGGAATATATTATTGAACAAAATACAAAAATAAACATTACGTAATTAAAATAATAATAAAGAGGTGGTTTATATAAAATGTTTTTTAGTTTCAGTACGACCACGTTTTCTCGTCATTCCGCAGACGTCGCAATATACCACGGTGTCTGTTCAGTAGTAACATGTTTTACAGCTCTCGTTTATTCTTTTACATTTCTTTCGGTGTTTTGAATGTGGCAGGGTATTTAAGAATCTACGAAAATTACTTTCGCTTTCTTAATAATCCATAAGTTGCTGTATTGTGAACTTTTTGGTAAACGGCGTCTCAAAAACTTCATTAGGAACATTTAGATCGATCATCTGGCAACTCTTCCACTTGCTGATAGTCGTGTTTTAACTTGAGTTCTTTTATTTTTATTTTCAATTCAATTTTTCAACAAGTTTAACCGTCTTAAATTAATCATAATTTAACTTGCAGTATTTTGCTGAAGAACATCGTTGGATTTCTGCAATTTCATCCAGTGAATGCGATGGCTTCTCAAACTGTCTGTAGTACTTATTCAAACAGGGTTGCCAACGCTTCTATTGAATCTATAAATTCAATTTAACATAACCTTAAAACTAAACATACATTAAAATTTAATAAAATCATTATGTACTGCAAATTTCGGAACTGTCCTGTCTGTATTGTGAATTGCTGGTTGTGTGATTCCTTTTTTCACTTTAAGTGTGCAGCACTAAATGCTCGTGTTTTCGATGCACTTAACGAAAACAAAGGTTTACGTTGGGCATGCGAAGAATGTAGAGCAACGGATGTTGATATTTTAAAACTTATAAGGCAATCAAGGAAGGGCTTCTTGGAGATCTCAAAAGACCTAGAGGCGGCGCAGAATAGATTGTCGGAGTATGAAAATTTGTTTAAATCGTTTAAGTGCATGGATGAGGCTTTCGTATCTCCTAAGCGCAAACGTAGCAAAAAAAATCTCCGGAGCCTTGCCAATGCTACTGCAAAAGCAGCCTCTCCGTCTTCAAATGTTACTTCAAAAGCCACTACTGATTGTGATATTGAGCCTTCACCCAACTTATATACTTCAGTTGAAGCATTGGCAACTGAAATTGAGGCTGTAGCTAAAGTTCATAAAACTAATGATGTGGCTACTGCAAAATCTCCAACATTTGTCGACCCCAATTTACTTTTGGCTAAGGCTTCTGCTGTTATTCCTTCAATTAACTTAAGCACTAACTCTCCTTTTACTTCTGGCGCTTTATCTTATGCTCAAACTTGTGCTTTATCAAGTGATGGTAATTCGGTACCTATTACTAATAATACAGGTGCAATACCTAAACCAATATCGATAAGTAGCTCAAATCAGCCATTGCACAAAAATCTTGTAGTTATTCCGCCTGCAAGATCTATATTTGTTTCGCGATTTGCAGCTGATACGTCGGAGGATGACATCCTTTACTTTTTAATACAAACCTGAATATTTTGAATAAAAATATTTCTGTTTATAAATTTAAGTTCTCTCATGAACGTGTCACTTCATCTTTTAAGATATCTGTGCCTGCTGAAGCCTACAATAAAGTCCATGATCAAAGTTTTTGGCCTAAATATACCGTAGTACATGAATATTTTCTCAGGTCGCAGCCAAGAACTACACTTGCAACTTTACCTGTTCACGACATGAACTAAAAAAACTAAATTGCTGCCTACAGTTCCGCATCTTATATCAAAACTTTCGTGGTATTAATGGTATTCCCTTAACGATCAAAATTTCCCATTTCGTAAACTCGTAAAATTCCGAGCCTCTGTTAAAGGAACGCACCTTTAGACATCTGATAAATTTGTCATGCATATGTCAAAAACATCAGATCAATAAAAAAATTAATAATAATATAACTTCATTATTCATCATGCATTAACAAATCGACCGAAAATTTGTTCGTAGAATCTGTTTGCTCTAGGTTTCTGAAATGGGAATAATTGAGTTAGCTGCCTACTGCCTACTTCTAAGTTAGCTGTCTACTCCAAACTTTTCCGGGCAATCTTTAGCCTCATCCAATACCAATTGCAGCAGTTTTACTGTCTGACAGAGCACCTAACGATGTGTCGAAGTGTTTATTTTCCGTTTTCAAGCACTGCCACTATCCACTTCTATGCTTGCCAATTGGGATGAATTAAGCGCCAAAATAAATAATAAAACTAGTGTCCGACCGAAACCAAAATTTTGGCCGAAACCGAAACCGAAACCGAATTTCGGCCATTTTTGTAATATTCGGCCGAAACCGAAACCGAAACTGAAAGTCTACATACAAATTTGTTTGTAAAAACATTTTATTTTTTTTTTAATTTTATTAAAAGCTTTCAAAAACAAAATAATTCAAACAGATAATAATAACGTATACATACGATAAATATTCTTTGAATATTAAAGTTCAACTTTAAAATAATAAATAAAGAGATAATTTTTAATACCACTTTAAGGAACTTTTTAGTATTTAGAGTTATTCGGTTTCGGTTTCGGTTTCGGTTTCGGCCATATTGATGCCGAATAGCCGAAACTGACTAAAAGGGCCGAAACTGGCCGAAACCGAAACCGAATATTCGGTCGGACACTAAATAAAACACACCACACACTTTTTGACAGTTTGACAGCTTGAAAGTTTAACCAAACTTTTTTACATTGTTTAAGCACTGAAATTGTAGCTTAAACATCGTAAAAAAATCGCCATACAAAATATTTCTATCATTTCCCATTTTCTTAAAATTAAGCAGTTTACGAGGTTTAAGCTGTTTCCGAGGCGTTAAGGGAATACCATTATTAACACTAAATTGATTATTTTATTTATTATGAGTCACAACATTTATTACGATATAATTGCTTTCAGTGAGACTTGGCTTAGACCTAACACTTTGAAATCTGAAATTCTGTGTAACAAATTTAATATTTATCGTAAAGATAGAAATTCTATTCCTGGTAATTGCTCTAATGATGGGGGTGTGCTGATTGCGGTTAAATCCACACATTTTTCACAAGAAATAGTTATCCTTGAAGCAGCAGACATTGAATTCTGTTGTGTGCATGCAAAGTACGGTTCTTTGAGTCTTTATATTACATGCTCATATATACCTCCCTTTTCTAACTTAGAAGTGTATAGTAAACATTTGGTTTCTATTAGTAAAGTTTTCCTATTGCTACATCCTAATGATCATATCTTAATAACTGGTGACTTTAACTTACCCAATGTTTCTTGGAACTTTTGTTCTGAAAACCCTTCAATATATTTACCATCGTCTGAAAGTTCATCTGATAACACTGGTTTACAGCCAATATGTACTTTGAATGCCACTATCCTTTTCTCATGTAAAATCGGTCGCTAATTCCGAAAAAAAAAATTATTTTTTTTTTTCTGTCACTCCGTTTTCGAGATATTGCCCACTGTAGGGTTTTCAACGAAAAAAAAAAGTTGGTTCCACTTAATTGCATATATCTCCAGAACAGTAATCAAACAAATGATATATCAAATAAAAATTCTTAAAAAATAATAGAAGGAATGATGGGCGACTATTGTTGGTTTCTCATCAGAGAAACCGATCCCGAATTAAATTAACGACAAAACAAGAATTCTAATCATTTTGAATTTCTGAATGATAAATAAAAATTATTTACAGTGTAAATAACAATATAAATGATTTAATGCAACAATAAAAATTATTAATAATAATTATATACAATTTAAATAATGTAAAAATAATGTTAATTATTAAAAGAACAATAAAAATGAAGAATATATGATTTTATTACAACAACCTTTAGTTCTCATTTTTTAATTTATAATCACACAATTTGGGTGATTTCGTTCCATTAAACACAACTTTTTCATTTCTCAATAGATTTTCTTCAACATTAGCTTATTTTTTCTGGAAAAATAAGGGCTTTTAGTAAAAAATATCAAAAGTAATAAAATATTTTGATTTCTTAACGAAATTTGAAACTATTTTGTGTTTTTTTGGATATTTTTCTGAAAAATAAAAAAAATCCCCGAAATTTGAATTTATTCCGCCAAAACTAACAACTCGACCAAAAAATGGTGTTTGCATTGTTTGTAAGAAATTTTATTAGCTTTTATTTGATATATCATTTGTTTGATTACTGTTGTTGGGTCTGGAGATATATGCAATTAAGTGGAACCAACTTTTTTTTTTCGTTGAAAACCCTACAGTGGGCAATATCTCGAAAACGGAGTGACAGAAAAAAAAATAATTTTTTTTTCGGAATAAGCGACCTGTAACGAATGTTTTATTCTTATACTCTTTGTTATTTATAAATGTTATTAATATGTATATGAATATCTAACTTTGCTTAAAATACTTGTTTAAAATATTATTTGTATTCATTGATGTTTATTTGAGATATTTCAAAACATATAATATAAAATATTCATTCAGATTTTTATCTCAAAGAGGAGACAACGTTTTTTGAATTTGAAAAGGAAATTTGAATTCAATAAAATATTTTAAGAATATTTTTTATTTAAAAAACAAACACGAGAGCGACTGGCGTCCCTCGTTACATTGGCGCCCAACGGAAATAACTAAAATCTAGCCGCAAATTTTCAAATCTGCTTAAGGCTAACTGCTTAATGCCTGCCCAACATGAATGAATATCGAAAGTGCACTCAATTGACTGCAACAACGACCAAGCATTTATTCTGCTAATTGTGGTACTCAAAAGAAGTCCTATCCCTGCTGCAGCACCTGCATATGTGCTGTTTGTGCTAGTCATCAAGCGTAAGTTTTTTCAGTCGCAGTAACGTCCATTCATCTACTGTTTGTACGATTGCTTACGGAAGATCCCTGCCTCAGCATCTGTATCTGTGCTGTTTGTGCTCATCATCAAGCCAACTGAACACGTACTGTTTATGCTCATCATCAAACGCTGGCTTTACACCCGCAGTAACGCATATTCGTCTGTTTCCGCGTCCACCTAACGAAACCGCTCATTCGAGAAATACGAGAGAGACAGGTACTGACGCTTTTGCTGTCTTACCAAGTCCCTCATTACATCTTTAAACCAACGTTCATCATTGCAAGCGCAGTAACGTCTATTCGTCTACTGTTTCAGCGTCCATTTAACGACACCATTCATTCGAAAAACAAGAGAGAGATCGGTACTGACGCTGTTGCGGTCTTACCAAGTCCCTCGTTACAGATTTAAACCTACATTCATCATTGCACCCGCAAATACGTCTATTCTTCTACTGTTTCTGCATTCATCTAACGAAATCTTTCATTTGATAAATACGGGAGAGACAGGTTCTGACGCAATTGCAGTCTTACCAAGTCCCTCGTTACGACCTTATAATAAGATCTAAGGCAACCTCTTTCGATTCTCCATACAATCTGAACGTTTCTCAGAAGAGAGATCCATCCTTCTCACCTACATCTGGTTCTTTAACCCCTTTCCACTGCTAAAACATATTGTTCATGCTGGTCTCTCTCATTTTATTTAACTCTCAATAAAGACCTCTCTCAACGACAACATGCGTAGAAGTCCTCGTAACACTTCAGCTGTTGCTGCATCAACGTCGTCTGCTGTTGATCATAATTAGAGTAGTTTAACAAATATAATCATGACTCGTGATCAATTTGCAGAACTGTTAGAGAGTGTCCAATCTAGACCGGACGTTCGATCATCTTTTAGTAAATGCAGTGCTCGTTTTAATGGGGATCGAAGCACAAATAATATTGAGAACTTTATAGCAACTATCCAAGTATACAAAGAAGCCGAGAGCATCAGTGATAGATTTGCTCTTGCGAGCCTTCCACTATTACTTGAAGGCTATGCATCTTCTTTGTGGCAAGGTATAAAAGATGAAGTAAAAACTTTCGACGAAGCAATCAATCTCTTGTTGCAAGCATTTTCTCCACCAAAGCCTGATTGGAGAATTTTTGTTGAAATAAACAAAGATAAGCAACATATGTCGGAATCGACAGATGGCTCATTCCATACAGACGAGTGTGACTTTTTGACTACTTTATCGTGCTGAAAATGGTATTAACCGGTTAAAATTTTAGCAATTTACTATAGGGTATTTTAAAAGATGCCCCAAAGTTTCAAAAAGCTAAAACATAATGCAATTATTTAAACTAGTTTAATAGTTACATTCGCTTAAACACATGGGACGGGTGTGACAAGAACAAGTTTAAAAACTAAAAATTCTGAGTTTAACATTGAAACTCAGTCCATCTGTCACAATGAGACTATTTTTGCCTTGCATATATTCAAATTTAATATATTTCTGTTGAATACTAGTGAAAAATATTTTGAAAAAATGGCGAAAACCATTCTTTTTTAATCTTTTAAATGGGACGGGTGTGACATAAGATTGTTCCGGGTGTAACGAGTGCGAATGATGTGGGAATTATATATAAGAACTTAATGGGTATAATAACTTTCACATATTTTTGACACTTAAATCAAAAAATATGTTTTTAATTAATGTATTAATTAAGAAAAAAAAAAATATTTTTTTGCAAACAATTTTTTTGCATGCATTTTTTATCAAATTAATACCTATACAAATAATTTCAAGTTTTTAATATATTTAAAAAAAAAAATTTTTTTTTGCAAAAAATTTTTCGCATGAATTTTTGATCAAATTAATACCTATACAAATAATTTCGCTGTACATGAATTTACAAAACTTGTTTTAATCAAAGAATTTATTCATATACTTGCAAAAATTTCATTATTATAAAAAAATTTTGAAAACCATTCCGGGTGTGACCAACTTCTTGTAACGGAAATGAAGAATAAAAATAATTTATTGAATAAAAAAGTTAACAAATTTATGTAAAATATCAACATCCTTACTTAAGGAAAGTTTCATTCTTATCATAAGCCCATGTTGCTTCTTAGGAAAATTATTACCTTTTTTGGGACGGGTGTGACACAGAAAAAACACTCATTTTAAATATTTTGTACTTTGAAAACGCAGTAACCAATCATTATTACAAAATATTCTAACACAACATTAATATCTTTTTTAATATTACTAACCTTATTTTTTTAAAGTTGTTTCAAAAGATGACTGATTTCAAGGTTTAAATTAAATCAAAATATTTAAACATTTTTTTCAACTCGAAGTTTGTTTAGTTAAATTGTCAAAATAATATAAAAAAGCATTTAATTTAAAAATATTTTTGCGGCAGGATTAACTTAAGATTCCATTTCAATTCGAAAACCAAAAATTACTTCAAATACATGTATTTTAGAATTCATGTTTCCGTTCCTCATTTCTGTGGAATGAGCCAGATAGTTTCATTTGCCGTAAACGTAAACTGTTTGCTCAGCTAAAAAAAAATTGAGTGAAAATGCTATGCTTAATATTATATACTCTCAACTCCTGTTTCAAATTCGCGATAAAATTTCAAGAGAAGATATTCGCTCTTTTCAGGAGTTGTTGCATAAAGCTAGAGAAGCTGAAGTCGTAGTTTATGAAAAGAATAGTGCAACAGGAATAGAAGACCAGTTCAAATTTAAGGCCAGTTTTTCAACAAAACGCTGCTCGTTCTGTCGCAAACGTAACCATTCTGCTGAAGAATGTTACAAGAAAGCTCAACTTGAAAAACATAAACAATCACAAGATGAGCGAATTACTCTCAATTGTTATGGTTGTGGCGCACCAGGCTTTTATCGTTCAAACTGTCCCAACTGCAACAAATTAAATGCAAACAAAAGTCCGATACGTATAGATTTCAATTCAATACATACCTCAATAGTAGGTAGTAGTGTCCCTAGAGTGGCCTTGAATATAAACGGATTAAATGGTGAAGCTTACATAGACACCGCTTCAAGAACAAGCGTTGCTGGATATATATTATTCAAAAAACTACAAGAAATAGGTGTAAAGTTCAATGAGATGTTTGCGGAGTTGGTTATGGCAGATGGTATTCTAAAATACCAAAAGGTGTTCTCAACGGAAGCAGATATTATCATAGGAAGCAGATTCAAAAAGATAAAATTGATTTGCCTTCCCGCAGCAGAGAATAACCGCACGTTGCTTGGTATAGATTTCATGGAGCAAGAAGGTATGGTGATCCAAACACAATTTTTTAATTTAAAATGCAATCCATCGAATCAACCTTAATTCCGGAAAATACATCATCCACGTACAACTATTCGCCAGAAGAATTAATTTTGGTACAACTAGTTGTCCCTCCTCCGAATCTTCTTCTGAGCAAAAGCATTAAAGAATTCCATCTAGCATTATATAACCTCGCTCTGTGCACCTAGTGATGTCTTCGTCTTTATTTTCGAAAGAGCTTATAATTTTCTTGATATCTAAATCTTCCATTTGAGCTTTTCTGTATTCTTCCCTTCCTTTTCGGGGAAGATCTATTTCAAAAGCAAGTATTGCAAAACTGTAGGTGTCCAATTCTTCATCTGGTGGCCTCGAAAGCATATCTGCAACTACATTTTGTCTACCTGGTGTATATCCAAGTGAATGTTGTACATCTGTAACATTAATGCCCATCGGGCTAATCTCCCAGTTGGTGATTTTAAGGAAAACAGCCATTTTAATGGTTGGTGATCTGTGAGAACAGTTATTTCGGAGCCTTCAACGTAACCACGGAACTTTTGAATAGCCCATACGACAGCAAGTGCTTCTCTTTCTGTTGTTGAATAATTTCGTTCTGCAGGGAGTAATAAACGACTTGCATATTCAATAGGATGCTCATTTTCTTTCTCCCCCTGCAGTAAAACTGCTCCTAAAGCATAGTTGCTAGCATCGGTTTTAAGAATAAATGGTTGATTTTCATTCACTTGACGCAAAATTGGCGGTGAAGTTAAAAGAGTTTTCAGATTATTAAAAGCCGATTGTTCTTCAGATAGCCATTTCCATTTTATATTTTTCTTTGTTAAATTTGATAATGCTCTAGAAACTTCTGCAAAATTTGGTATAAAACGACGATACCATGAACATGTTTGCAAAAATGAAATTAATTGTTTAAGGTTCTTAGGATTTGGTCGTTTTAAAATAGCTTCTGTTTTTTCAGGATCAATTTTTAATCCTTCTTTTGTCAATATATGACCTAAATATTTAGCTTCTGGTCGACAGAAGAAACATTTCTTTCTGTTTAAATGGAATCCAAATATTTTGAGTCTTTCAAAAATTTTACAAAGATTTGTCACATGAGAATTGAAGTTATTTGAACATATAATTATGTCATCTAGGTATAAGAATATTCGGCAACCCGTTGCGAAACTTGTCAATTAAACGTTGAAAAGTGGCCGGAGCATTCTTTAATCCAAAAGGCATTCGATTGAATACGTAAATGTCGAATGGTGTTGTAAAGGCTGTCTTCAGTTTGTCCTTTTCTGCAACTTTGATTTGCCAATAGCCAGCCTTTAGATCTAAAGTAGTCATATATGGCGTTGATTTAGCTGTATGTAAAAGATCATCAATTCTTGGCAGCGGGTATGTATCTGTTATAGTAATGGTGTTAAGGCGACGGTAATCAATGCAAACTCTGATTTCTCCATTCTTTTTGGCGATCATAACAACCGGAAAAGCCCATGGTGACTCTCTTTCTTCAATAACTCCTTTACTTAACATATCATCAATTTCAGCTTTTAATTTTTGTTTCATAACTGGTGAGAGTCTATATGGAGAACATGAAATTGGTTCATGTGTGCCAGTGTTTATATAATGCTCAATAAACGGTACTGGCTTGTTGATATCATCAAATATATAAGTGTTTTCTAATAAAATATTATTCAATAAATCTCTTTCATTAATTTTAAGATGTGGCCCCTCATCTGAACGTAATTTAATTTCAAAAGAATTCAAACTCAATAAACAGGTTTCATTATCTTTTATTAATTTTAATTTTTTCATAGGCGGAAAAAGTTCGCGATTTTTAAATAAGCGTAAATCATTAGGAATAGAACTTCCAAAAATATTCTTAAAATATTTTATTGAATTCAAATTTCCTTTTCAAATTCAAAAAACGTTGGCATTCAAAGTACAAACAACTTTTCGTTATTTGTAAACCAGTGTAATTACTTTTTAAATTAGCTTTCAAGTCAAGGTCTTTTCCAACTAAACTATCATTTGAATAAGAGTAACCGCTTGCTTGACCTGGTATTTTTGATGAAAGCAACATTGCTTCAGTGTCAAGGTCCGATCCTCTGGTCACTCCTGAAGATTCTCAACACCCAACCATTGAAATTAGTCTTAATTTTCCTAAACCATCTATACAGAATCGTACTAGTCAACCATTCATGGAATTTAACTTTAAAAAAACTAACTATGTTATGTTAAAAAATAGTTTGTTCAATATAAATTGGTCATCTATACTTCATCTTAATACAAAAGTTTTATCTTCACAGAATCTGGATGCTGCGGTCTGTGCGTTTAATACAACGCCTATTGACTGCTTCACTAGATCTATTCCGCAAAGAAAAGCTTCTATAATTTCAGGCCCTGTGTGGTATACCAATGAATTAAGAAAATTGAGAAACTTAAAATCTAAATATTATAAAAAATATCAAAGAACGCATAGTTTGATTGATTTCGGCGGTTAAACTTCGACTAAATATAGTTACCAACTATTGTGCAAGCAATCCTATAACATATACCTAACAAAAGTAAAATTAAACATTAAGTCTGATGCTAAATCATTCTGGAGTTTTGTTAACACAAAACGTAAGATTGATTCTTATCCTTCTTTTATGAAATACTAGCTGACCCGACAGACGTTGTCCTGTCCAAACTTCAATATGTATATATCATTGTGTTTGTTTTCGGAGTAGGTGGTTTTCGGGTAGTCCATAGTCGGGCTAGACCATCTTTAGAGTTTCTTTACTGGTTTTTTATTTACAAATATTGTCTTGTAACATCATTAGTGTCATTATAGCATTAATAGTTTTGTAGAGGAGCAAGTTTATAAAGTTTATTTTCATTCTAAAAACGGACATTTTTAAATTAGCTTCTAAAACGTACGTATGATTTTAAAACAATCGGTTGATAGTTTAAAATAAAAATTTTAAAAAATAGCTTCTAATTATTCTTCAATTCTGAAATTTTCATTTTAAAATATTTAACGAACGTTTAATATTCATTCGCTCATTTTAAAATGTCCGTTTTGTAAATGAAAATAAATGTTAGAGGAACAAAATTTTCTCTGTGTAGAATTCGGGTTTTATGTCTGTCCGATCAAACTTTGAGTAACTGCAAAGAAACCAAACGTTCATAATTTTGTAAATTTTGATAAATTTAAGAAATGTTAAAATGTTATATGATGTTGAAATGGATACAGTCTTGATGGTTGAAAGAGCACTTTCGCATTGGTGAACGTATCGTATCTGAGCAATGAATAACAAACCATAATAAGCCCCGATTTTAATTAAAAAAGGAAAGTTTAAAAGAATTTCCTCATTAAGCAAAAAAATTTTTAATTTTTATTATATTAAAATATAGTTATATAAAAAGGTACACTGCGCAACAGATGCAGTGGGTGAGGTTGTAAGAGGATCAAACTGGAAAATATCATTAAAAAATATATTTTAAGGCCTCGGAGTACCACATATACCGAGGTTTTATACAGCAAAATTTTGAAAAAAGCCACACAAAAAACTTAAATTTTTTAAAACGTTGTTCAGGCGTCAAAAAAACCACAAAGTCAAAGGTCGATAAAATAAAGTAACAACAATTTTTTAAAACAATTTTTTAAAAAAACGTATCCATAAAAAAAATGTTTGCTATTTTCGTGTTAAGAGAGCCCAAATTTATAAGGGATATATAGTGGGATGCCATGTACAAAAACAGTGACGCATACTGTAATCGTTTGCAAATAGAGTTCTCCGCATCCTGTTCTACAATACTTTTTTTACATATTTGCTTACCTTGTAAGAGTGAATTCTTTGATATTTACAGACTAAACATATGAACTTGGCACCTCAAGACATCATTAAATAAAAAAAATCCACATATTACACTTAAATAAAAGCACTTAAAATACCAAAAAAAAAGCACCCATAGCCAATTGGGGTGATTTAGGTTTAAAAGCGAATACAACACTTGATTTTTTTACAAGTTTGTTAGTTTGCAAGTTTGTTATACCCTAAACCTGAATACCTCATATACAACGCAAAAATCGAAAACTGCAAAACTAAGCTCATAATAAACTTCCAGCAATAAAATTTGGTATGTATATACTTTATATCAAAACACGCCCATCTCCCATTCAACCAAAAAATTGAAAACTCACTTTATATCAAAACACGCCCATCTCCCATTCAACCAAAAAATTGAAAACTCAATATGTAAGCTTCTGTTCAACCTACAGATATAAAATTTGGTACGTATGTTTTGTTTAACAAACCAAAGATGTTTTTGAAAAATGGACGTCATCCGCCCACGGACACGCCTACCTCCCATACAAACCAAAAAATTTAAAACTGTATAAATATGCTTATGTTTGTCTAACAGAGATAAAATTTGGTATGTATCTATTTTATACTAAAGCTAATGTGTGTTCAAAAATTGGGCGTAGTCCGTCGACTAACACGCCCACCTCCCATACAACCCACAATAGTGACAGCACTATAAGGGCATTAACATTTGAGTCTTTTATTTTGGTTTTTATAATAGTATTTGTAATTTTTGTTGACAGCGTGTTTATTATATATGCTTTCAGATAGGATCACAAAGTAAAGTGATTTTTTGTTTGCAGCCCAAACAAAGGACGTTATTGACCAAAAAAAATCCCCGTTTCGTCTGCTCAAAAAATCTTTTATCGTTCAGTTTAGCAGTGATGTCAACGTTCAAGAAAACACCACTGTTAACTTTGAGATAAATTGATCCTATAAATAAGTTTCCAATGCATTGGAATGGACAAACTGGTATTACTTTTAACGTCACCACAATTTTCAGCAACGTTTCGAAATGTTAAACAAATCTAGCTAGACGCATTGCTTGCGGATCATATTTTTAGAATTCTTACATTTTTAATCCTTTGTCCATATTTCCGATATGGTAACTGAAAATTTTGCCAGGACAATGCAGAAAATCTGATGACATCAATGCCTTTTCAGGTTAAATCGGGGGTTTTTTTTTGTTGATAGAAAATATACTGGCCATTTTATATTGCAGTGTTTTATTAGTTGCACTTACCATCTCCGAATTGGCTCAAATTTTTTTCTTGAATTGGTTTAATGATTAGAAACCAAATCCGAAGTTATACATTTTTCCAATCATTTTTCGCGGCCAAAATAGGGTCTACTTTGAGACAACGTAGCTCACTCAATTTAAATACGATTTTCGTAAATAGGGTATCATTGGAAAAGTTTTTGTCTACTTTAAAGGAAAAATATAAAACTTTTGGAAATATTGCAGTAAGTCAACCCATTTTTAATTTCAAAGTATAATGCCATCACCAGACGCTATATTTTTTTTAACTTTCATAATATAAGCTGTTTTAAGGTTTCATTACCTTTCTAGCGATATAAAATTAAGGTATACTCTTAAAGAGTTCGGAAGTTTTAGCGATACAACGTGAAGTGTTAATGAATTTTCAATACAAATTCAACAAATTTTTAATACAAAAACAAATGAGAAAAAATATTTTATGAAAATTTAATGTAAGAAATGTAATGACAGCTAGTTGAATTTTTATTGAAAATTGATTAATATCAATCTTCTAAATCCATCTAGAACGTGAAAATTATAGACATTATAAAAATGAAAATTATAGCGTCTGATGCTGCATGGCATTCAACTTTTAAATTAAAAATTGGTTGACTTACTGAAGATTTCTATGTTTTAGTTTGGTTTTCAAGTACAATAAATTTTCGCTCCAAAAACGAAATAATATTCGGTAAGGCCTAAGAGCGTATAATTTTTAATTTTCAATAAAATTTTTTCGAGTATCTAAATTTTTTTTTTACTTTTTTAAAAATATTTCTTTAATAAACAGTTCATTTGCATACACAGTCCCTTAGAATCCAAGGAGACGCCGCGTCTACTGACCGTGATCCAATAAGGACCAAATTTTGTTCGAAATGTTCTTAGGTGTAACTGAAGCTAATTTCGTTGTTTGAGGAAAAATTAAATGGTCTTAAAATTAGGGTTCGGTCTCATGTACACTCAATTTAAAATTTTTCGATTTGATCAAATAAAACTGATTGACCAATGTCGCGATTCTTATATATTTTCATTATGTATGAATTGTATATAATTGCTTGAAAAGTCTAAATAAATAGTTTTTAACCTTTTTTTAGCTCAGAAATCTATTTTCGTTTTCCAAAAACGACATTTTAATTCTTTAACACGAACTAAAACTATATGAAGATCTGTAACTTTTAACATCTTGTTTTAAAGCAAGCAGCATCTTGATGAAAATTGTTCCGTTCAACTTAATTTAAGGATTTTGAAAATAAATTTTACCACACCTTTCAGTATCGTATCAATACACTTACACCTGTTAACTAATGCGAACACACCATTTCACACATTGATTACACTATGCCCCAATATTTTTAAATTTTTTTCTCGCTTTTTTCAAGTCTATCTTGTATTCATTCTACTTATCCAATTTTTATAATCAAGGCTATAATCAAAAATAACGTCAGGAAACGCATATGAATGAAGGTTCTAAAATAGGACATTTTACTGGTTTATACATTTTTGATTCACATTTTGGATCGACCTTTTTAAGTATTAATGACCAAAAATGTTAAAAGCAGTACAATGTTCAATTACTTCCGCACTGTAATTCATTTATAACACGATTTTATACTTACGCTTGTAGCGCTCTTTGTCTCAGCAAAAATAAACATTTACGCAGCATAAAAAACAATATAGATAAACAATTACGAAGCATAAACATATCATACCTAAAAATTAAGCAACAAAGACTTAATCACTTCAAGTCTCAGCGGCAACTGAATGAAACAACTTCCTGCGTCTGCTCTTGTACGTAAAACATCCCTTATTTAAAGCACTTTAAGTAAAAGAAACAATAACAACAAACACAATCGGAGAGGAAAAGAGCGAGAAAGCTTTACGCTGCAGCGTGCTGGTTGTGTATCAAACGATTCAATGCAGCAATGTTTTTTGGATTTGATTTTTTTGGCTACTTTTTAAACTCAAATTTCAATAACTTTTTAGAGCAGTTTTGAAGAAAATAAGTATGCAAAGGACTTAGTTAAACATGTTGCTTTATGTTAGTGAAAGAATTACAAAAATCGGTTGAGTAGTTCTTGAGTTACACTACAACGTAGATACGTGAGAAGCCTTTTATATAATAGTATAGATATAGATAAAAATGTGGAATCTGATAATGATTATAGCATTTGTAACCTTTTTGCTGACTTCTTCAAGTCAACTTACTCATCGTCATCTTTTGATAATGGTAGCTATCCTTTTAATGTTCGTTCTGGGGATATTTGCCTCCCAATAGTTGACAACAATACAGTTTTATCTTATCTAAAAGATCTTTAAACTTCGTATAAAAGTGGTCCCGACAACATTCCAGCTTGCATTCTGAAATATTGCTGTGAATAATTAGTAACTCCAATCACTTTGCTTTTTACCTATTCTCTAAAGGCTTGCTATTTTCCAACTATCTGGAAGTCCTCATTCATTATCCCATGGCATAAATCTGGTAATAGATCATTAATTGATAACTATCGTGGAATTGCGAAATTAAGTACTTTGCCCAAATTTTTTGAGGCAATTATTACTTCACAATTATCACATAGTGTTAAGTCGTTGATGTCCCCATGTTAACATGGATTCCTCTCAGGAAAATCTACGTTCACTAACCTCCTTGAATTTACATCTAACACAATAGAAAATTTCGGACAAGGTTTACAGACTGATGTTATCTACACGGACTTTAGCAAAGCTTTTGATGTTGTAAATCACAAGCTCTTAATTCTAAAATTATCTTTGGTTGGATTTCCCACAAAAATGATGAGATGGATCGAATCGTATCTAAGTAATAGAACACAATCTGTGCTTTTTAAACTCGTGAATTCATATGAGTTTCCTGTTATCTCTGGAGTACCCCAAGGAAGTCATCTTGGGCCACTTTTGTTTCTACTATATATAAATGATTTGCCATCGGTCATAAAGCATTCTAACATCTTGATGTATGCTGACGATGTTAAACTATTTCTTTCTTTTAAGAATGAATATGATGGTTTATTCTTGCAAATTGACATCAACAATCTTCATAGCTGGTGCAGAATAAATCTAATGAATCTTAATATGAAAAAATGTAAGCACATGACCTTCTCGCGAAAACCATTCTTAAAGTGTAATTTCAAAATATGTGACTACTCATTAGAATCCTTAGATAGTTTCCATGATCTTGGAGTTACCATGGATCCTTAACTACGATTTCACATTCATATAAATAAAATAATAAATAGAGCAAATAGTACCCTAGGATTTATTAAATGTTGGGCAAAAGAGTTTAATGATCCTTTTATTACGAAAACTTTATTCACTTCTCTAGTTCGGCCTATCTTAGAATATGCTTCAATTGTATGGTGCCCACGATACGGTTGTTACATCGATGACATTGAATCTGTTCAGAAAAAATTTCTGTTATTCTGCCTGAACTATCTTTATTGCAATATTAACTTTAATCTACCACCTTATGAATATAGGCTACATCTATTAAATCTTCCTATTTAAAAAATAGGAGAGTTATGCTTAATGTTAGTTGGATTGTTAAACTTATACATGGATATGTAGACAGTCCATATTTATTGAGTAAAATTTACTTTAATATTCCACTTCGTCCTTGAAGATCTTCTGAGCTACTTTTTATGAACTTTTGTAGAACAAATTACTTGCAAAATTAACCATTAAGAAGCGCATGCGGAGACTTTAATTCTGTTTCAGATGTTATATCTTTAAATGAATCCATGTACTCAATTAAACTTAAAATTATAGATTATCTGCAGTACCGACAGTGATTCTGATCATGATCTTCCAATACATTATTCTCACCTGGTTATGGATATGTACATAATTTTGGACCTCCTAAATTAATATAATCGATCATGCTTGGTGAATGTAAACGCATTTTTTCGGTTGTGCTGTGCTGGTTGTATCTTTTGGACTTTGTCCTACAATCAGTGAGAACGATTTGTATGACATATAAATATACGACAGGCCAAAGAGACCTCGTTGTGTCAGTGCCAGCGTTCGCAACCATTTCTTTGTTTCTAAGGAAATTGGTGTGGTAAATATAACCTTGTTTGTCGAAATACCACCTTGCTGTGAACGATATGTATTATGTATATGGTTATACTTATCAGTGTGGCGTACAGACCTTGTTTGTCTTGATACCACCCACCGTTCTAGGCCGACACCATGATGCTTTACATACACAACCATGTTTGTCTTGGTTAAATCATTGTCAATTTTAAAATATTATTATTTCTGTTACTGTATTATATTTTGAATTGTTACATATTATTATAATTAATTGCTTGTATATTGCTAATTTTTAAAAGCTATAAAGCCTCAAAGGCTTAGCTTGGAATAAATAAATAAATAAATGTTTATATAATCGTTGCAATCATAATTAATGTGTGGTCTGGTGTATGTCCTTAGTTCAGTTAGCTCTTCAAAATTTTTTATTCGCATGATTTTATTGTTCGCAATGTCTCGAATAGCTTTTTATCGTCAAAAAGCATTGATAACAACACATTTTCTGAATATGCATAATAAGAATTGTAAATAGTTACTCCATTGAATAAATTTGAAAACAAGCACGCTGCTATATGTAATGGAGTTGTAGTATTTAATGTTAAAATACTTGGTGTGCACAGTTTTGTCACATAGATGGCTAAATCTCTCAAATTATTATACGGACTGTTTGTAGTTACGTTTAATCGTAGAATGCGTGCAACTAATGAAATTTCAACTGAGTTTTGCTTTTCTCTAAAATCGAACTTTAAATTATAACAACCACAATAAAGGGAGAAAAATGGCGTTTTTTTTCTTCAAAAATATATATCTCAGTAACCTTGTATCTCACACAATCGATGAATATATCAAAATGTTTGTATATAAAATATCTTTCTGAACATTGGAATTACTTTCTGAACATTGGGATTACGTAAACTAATTTGTACTCATGTTCCGCGCAATAAGCCGAAAATCAGTATTTTGCTTTCAGAAATCGTAAGGTGGGGCCTTAATGGGTTAAAAAAATATTTTGCAAAAACTTTTTTTTTCTAATAGTAACTTCTTATCACTATCTAGCTTTGACCTAGAACAATTGTTCACCTTTTATGAGCAAAAAACCCTCTTGAACCAATATTTCTTAAACGCATTCATATCAAAACCTATTTTTAAAAAGTTAGCGGTTCGAAATTCATCGGTGAGCAGAATCCTTCGGCCAAGTTGCTTAAAATGCTGTATTTTATCTGTTTCTCAATCCCGCTTCGTAGCAAAAATCTCATCCCATACATTTCACTACGCCTTAAAGTATATACTTAAATTTTAACAAGCGAAATTAAAAAATCAATAGAAATAAAAATTTTCCCGTTGGGAATTGAACCTTGGATGTCCAAATCACAACAAATCAAGTTAACAAGTGGCTTACCAACTGAGCCAGTTGGCTCAGAAGCTCAAAAGCTTATTAACACTCAATCTAATTGTAAAAACAACACTTGGATTAAGCTTGAAGTAAGGAATGTTATTCCAAGGGTTCACTTTCGTTTATCCTACAATTACATGTAATCGTTCTACAATAGTAAATGAAAGTGTTATCCAAGCTTGAGGCTAACGTTTTTAAGCTTGTTTAAAGCTTATTTCAAGCTTGTTTGGCTGATTGGGAAGTGGCTTACCAACTGAGCCACGGAATAAAAATTTTTCGCATGAGCTAATTGATTTGTTAAGTGCAGCACACTTGGAAAAAGCTTATTAAAAGACTTTTATCCAATTGTAAAAACACTTGGATTAAGCTGGAAGTAAGGAATATTATTCCCAGGGTTCACTTTCGTTTATCCTACAATTACATGTACGCGTTCTACAATACAAAATTAAAGCGTTAACCAAGCGTGAGGCTCACGTTTTTAAGCTTGTTTAAAGCTCATTCCACGCTTCTTTGGCTGAAAGGGTACTCTCTGTTTCTTATTTAAAACTTAACAGAACTTAAACAATGAAAAAATGTTCATACACTAGACACTCATGTACAAGAATGATTTTTTATCAAAATAAAACAACACACTGGATATATGTATATTTCCAGTAATATTTATTCATAACTTAAATAAAATTATTTTCCCAACAAAAATTTTATCAAAAATTTTGTTTTAATTTATTTATGATCACTTAATTTGAGTAACTTAAAATCGACAGTACTATTAAAATGATAGCATGAACGCAATCGCGTGTATTTAAAACAACAATTATCGCGAATTAAAGACAAACTAGTAAGGTTCGACTTGGCTCTTTATGTAGCTCTTTTTGTATGAGATTTTAAAAGATTTTACTATTTTTTTTTTTAGAAGATCTTTTTCTAAAACATTTTTTCATCTTTTTAAAAGATTTTACTGCATCTTAAAGATAATCCTCTTTATAGTTTTCAATTTAGGGGTTGTCTGGAGGTGGGCGTGTTAGTTGATGGATGACGCCAATTTTATTAACACACCTCAGTTTTATTATAAAATACACAAAAAAACCGAATTTCAGTTCGTAACCTAAAAATTACCCCTTTATAGTTTTCAATTTTGGGGTTGTATGTGAGGTGGGCGCGTTCGTCGGTGAATGACCCATTTTTCTAACACGACTTAATTTTGATATAATATGAATAAATGCCTGATTTTATTTTTGTAGTTTCGACAGAAGAATCTTTATAGTTTTAAATTTTTAGGTTGCATGGGAGGTTTCTCGCATTTTTCTAACACATCTCAGTTTAGACATAGAGTACACAAATACTGGAGTTTTATAGCTAAAATATTAGCCTCTTTATAAAGTTTTCATTATTGGAGTTGTATGGATGGTAGGCGTGGTTTTCATCCGATTTAGTTCCATTATCGAACTTGATCTTCGCTTTTTAGAAAGAAGGTCATATATCGAATTTCATTACGAAAGCTTGAAAATTACGTCTTCATCAGCTCTCGCCAGACGTCACCAAACTCCTTTTTCGCTGCAGCTTGTTCATCAATACGAAAGACATGACCCAGCCAACGTAGTCCCTGAAATGTCGTCGTAGAGCTCGTACAGCTCGTGGTTTATTCGAATGCGATAGTCGTCGCCACCTCGCACAGGACCAAAGATTTTGCGAAGAACTTTCCTCTCGAACACCTCAGGAGCGATCTGCATGCCTCAGCGCCATAAAGAAGCACAGGTATGATGAGCGTCTTGTAGAGTATTAGTTTTGTCGATCGAAAGAGGGCTCTGGAACCTAATTGCTTACTTAGTCCGTAGTAGCACCTATTCGCAATTGTTGTTCTTCGATTTATCTCCAGGCTGACATTGTTGTTGCTGTTTACGGCGGTGCCAAGGTATGTAAACTCCGTGAAAACTTCAAAGTTATATCTGCCTGCTGTAACATGGGAGCCTAGACGCCGCGCTTCCCTATTTGCAGACAGCATATACTTTGTTCTGCCCTCGTTCACCGTCAAACCCACTTTGGCTGATTTCTTTTTGATAGCGGCGAAAGCAGCGGTTACATCTCTCTTGGTTCTGCGGATGATATCGATATCATCAGCATACGCAAGGAGCTGGACACCTTTGTAGAAAATGGTACCATTTCGATGTACACCTGCCTTTCGTCGGATCCCCTCCATGATGAAATTGAAGAGATCGCATGATAGTGGGTCGCCTTGTCTGAAACCTCGTTCGGTATAAAAGGTTTCGGAGAGGTCATTTCCTACCTTGACGGAGCTGCATGCATTGCTCAACGTCATCTTGCAGAGCCTTATCAACTTTGCAGGTATACCGAACTCAGACATTGTTGCGTTCAGGCAATCCCGAATCGAGCTATCGAACGCAGCTTTGTAATCAACAAAGAGATGATGGGTGTCGATTTGGTGTTCGTGGGTTTTCTCCAGGATTTGGCGTAGTGTAAAAATCTGGTCTATAGTGGACTTGCCAGGGCGAAAGTCACACTGATAACGTCCAATCAGTCTTTTAGTATGCGGCTTCAATCTTTCACACAATACGCTCGAAAGAACCTTGTATGCGATGGAAATAAGACTGATACCTCGGTAGTTGGCGCAGATTGTCGGGTCTCCTTTCTTAAGTATAGGACAAAGCACACTGAGGTTCCAATTGTCGGGCATGCTTTCCGCAAGCCATAGTTTGCTGATGAGTTGATGCATCCCCCTTATCAATTCACCGAAGTCGGGTTTAAACAATTCAGCAGCCAGGCCGTCAGCTCCTGCGGCTTTGTTGTTTTTGAGTCGCTGGATAGCAACTTTCACCTCGTCATGGCTAGGTGATGGAATTTCCGCTCCATTATCTTCGATTGGTGGTGTCAGACTGCATTCTCCAAGGGCGGAATTGTTGGTATCGTCGCCTGCAAGCAGATTGGAAAAATGATGTCTCCATAATTTTAATACGCACTGCGTATCTGTTACCAGATCACCATTCTCATCTCAACAAGTGGATGCTCCGGGCTTGAAACCTTGGGTTAGACGCTTAACTTGCTGGTAGAATTTTCGAGCATCCTTCTTGCCCTGGTACATCTCAATTTTTTCTCGCTCACTCTTTTCTTGTTCTCTTTTTTTACGTCTGAAAAGGCATCTCACTTCCTTCCTCTTATCGCGATAGTTTTCGTGCATGGCTCGCGTTGCAGCTGACTGTAGCGTCTTTTTATATGCGGCGTATTTTGCTGATGTCGCGTCGTGACACTCCTGGTCATGCCATTGGTTGCGAGGTCGCGGGCGCCGAAATTCAATGACTTCTTCAGTGCAGTGCGCATGGAGTGAAATTTATGCGCCCAAAGTTCGCCAGCGTCGCCGAGGCAAGAGTAAGGTTGGTTGAAATTAACCGAGAGTTGAGCGGAGTAGGCCTCAGCGGTCCGTTGTGATAGCAGCTTATCGACATCAAGCTTTCGTTGCACATCTGTGCGTACATTCTCCGCATTGCACAATCGGATGCGGATCTTGGCTGCAACAAGATAGTGGTCGGAGTCAATACTGACCCCGGTTATGTGCGCACATCCAGTACTCTTGAAGCGTGTCTTCCGTCGATCACAACATGATCAATTTGGTTGTGCGTTTTTTGATCCGGGGACAGCCAGGTTGCCTTTTGGACGAGGTGTTGGAATCTGGTGCTACTAACTACCATTTTTCGCGCTGCGGCGAAGTCGATCAGTCTTAGACCGTTATTCGAAGTGGTCTCGTGGAGACTGAACTGACCAACAGTGGAGCCAAAGATGCCTTCTTTTTCGACCTTCGCGTTAAAATCGCCGAGAACTATTTTTACGTCGTGGGCCGGGCAGCGATCATACACGTCCTTAAGGCTGGCGCAGAAGGTGTCCTTGACAGCATCGTCCTTTTCCTCCGTCGGGGCATGTGCGGAAATTAGGCTGATGTTGAAGAATTTGATCTTGACGCGGATTGTCGCCAGCCTTTCGTTCACAGGTGTGAACCGGGAAGCAAGATGGCGTAGTTTCCGACTTACGACGAATCCGCATCCAAATTCGCGCTTCTCCGCATGGCAGCTGTAGTAGATATCGCAGTCTGCTCTCTTAGAGCAGCCTTGTCCTTTCCATCGCATCTCTTGGATGGCGGTGATGTCAGCATTTATTTTTTTCGAGGGCTTCCGCCAGTTGGACAGTGGCACCTTCACTATAAAGGGTCCGGACATTCCAGGTGCATATCCGTAAATAATTACCCGTTTTTCGTTTGCGGTGGTCGTCAACGTAGGGGGGGTTTCATATCCGAGGCTGGTTTAGTTTTCATTGGGAAGTTATAATGTGTTTAGGACCCAAACCCTACGCACATTCCATTTTTAAGGTCTTGTAGAGACCCTAGGTCTTGTAGAGAGGTCTTGTAGAGAAGTTCATTGTCTAGAGGAGACATCGCTGTTCAAATTAGCCGACAACTAAACGGGTGATAGTTTTCCGTTTCCAGGAGACACCACTTGGAGGTTTTGAGTCGACTTGAGACGATTTCGACATGGATAATGCTGGCCAAGTTGAGGCAATCAGACACGTTGCCATGTGAAGATTTCCCCCTTGTCCCCCACAGAGAGACGGACATGGCTAAATCGATTCAGGTGGTGATCCATATATACAGAATATATATATTTTTCTACAACTACACGCCTATTTATGGGCGTTACACATGTTGAAACATAATTAATATACCCTGATGCGTGGGGATATAAAAATCACAGTCACAAGTGTTTTGACATAAACAATTTTGATAAATCACTGTCACAAGTATTTTGGCATAAACAATTTTGACAGTGTAAACTAAAGCTACGGGATGCTAGCACCTCATTGGTGGAAATTTAAAAAACTAATGATGCCATCTGAAAAGGTCAAAAAAGGTCAGTTGGTCCCATTAAAAGGTCAGTGATAGATAATTTTTTATGAATTTTATAAGAAATTTTCAAGGTCATGCACAATTTGCTCTATTGTGGAAGCCAGGAGTGGAATTTTTGAAAAATAAATATACCACCTGAAAGATATTAAAAAGGTCAAAAAAGGTCAGTTATCTCCAATAATTGGTCAGCGATAGAAAATTTTTTATGAATTTTTTAAGAAATTTTCAAGGTCATACACTATTTGCCCCATTGTGCAGCTCACAAGTAGAATTTAAAAAAAGTAAATACACCAACTGAATGGTATGAAAATTATTAAAAAAGGTCAGTTATGTTCGTTAATTGGTCAACGATGGATAATTTTTTAGAAATTTTTTAAAGTTTTTCAAAATTTTACATATTTTGCCCCATTGTGCAGTCCACAAGTTGAATTTCAAAAAAATTCATATATCACCTGAAAGGTATGAAAAAGAGTAAAAAAGGTCAGTTATGTTCATTAATTGGTCAACGATAGATAATTTTTTAGAAAATTTTTAACGATTTTCATATTTTAACTATTTTGCCCCATTGTGCAGTCCACAAGTCGAATTTTAAGCAAATACATATACCACCTGAAAGGTATGAAAAATATTAAAAAAGGTCAGTTATGTTCATTAATTGGTCAACGATGGATAATTTTTTAGAAATTTTTTTAAGTTTTTCAAATTTTACATATTTTGCCCCATTGTGCAGTCCACAAGTTGAATTTCAAAAAAATTCATACATCACCTGAAAGGTATGAAAAAGAGTAAAAAGGTCAGTTATGTTCATTAATTGGTCACAATAGATAATTTTTTAGAAAATTTTTAACGATTTTCATATTTTAATTATTTTGCCCCATTGTGCAGTCCACAAGTCGAATTTCTTCTTTTTTTTATGTCAATTATCAATTTTTCCCTATCTTGTCCACTCACAAGTGGAATTCCAAGAAAATAATTTACGTCTTCAAAAGTTTGAACACTTCTAGCAACCAATTTTAGCAACAAAAAATTATATTTGTTTAAATAGTTGTTAAGAATTAATTTTTATTTTTATTTTGGTAAAAAATTAATTTAACATAAAAATATTTTTATTTCAGTAACAATATATTATTTTGAATGATAACTGATCAATTTATTCATATTATTTTGGAAAGCTACTGTTGGAATAACCTCGAGAAATGAAAGACAATATCAAATGATAAGTGTGCTCTGCACAGTTTAATAACAACGACTGACTTAATATATAATAGAACAAGAGAAAATAAGTGTTACAGTTTTGCAAGTGTTGCCAATAGTAAAGTTAACGTTACCATAAAAGGGAATTTAACTAACAATCCTTCTCTCAAAACAAGTTAACAATATTCAATTTAAGAGAAAAAAAAAAAAAAACAAATTATATAATTCAAGTTACAATTTAGGTCAATATGGACCTCAAAATTAGTTTTAATTCAAATTTTTATTTCAATCCTAATTTTAAAGTAAATTCATTATGCTTAATTTTTTTTAAGTTTTTGGTAAATATATCTGCAACCATTTTATCGGTTGATATATACTTTAAATTAACAAGCGCCTTCTCTGCAACTTCTCTAACGTAGTGGGCTTTGATGTCGATATGTTTAGTGCGGTTGTGAAAAACAGGATTTTTTGCCAACTTCTGTGCACTAATATTGTCGCCATAGAGATCTGTAGGAGTGTCGACAAGCTGTTTGAATCCCAATTCGTCAATGAAGCGCCTAAGATATACTAACTCTTTGCAGGCAGCAGCGAGGGCGACGTACTCTGCTTCAGTACTACTGAGAGCAATTGTATTTTGCTTTTTGCTCTCCCATGAGATTGGTGCACCGGCAATAAAGAATGCAAAGCCGGTATAGGATTTGCGGTCAATACAATTTCCACCCCAGTCGGCGTCAACAAAACCTTTCAATTTTTCTTTACTCTGAAAATAGTTAAGTTTCAAATTAAGAGTTGTACTAAGATACCTTAACAAATGCTTTGCAGCATTCATGTGTTCAGCATGGGGATGCTGATTGAATTGAGCCAATTTTGATACAGAATGGATGATGTCTGGCCGAGTGCAAATGCTCAAATATGTTAAGGACCCAATGACAGATTGGTACTTCTTCTGATCCACCAATACACAATTTGGACCACCACTGCATTTCTCGAATTTAACGCCAGGATCTAGTGGTGTTGCGCAGCTTCTGCATTCAGACATGTCAAAATCTTTAAGTAGTTCTCGTATGAGCTGCTTCTGTGACATTTGGATGCCTTCTCTATTTCTGACAATCTCCATACCCAAGAACTGATCGATGGGACCTTTGTCCACTGCGTCAAACTGCTGACTGATTTGATGCTTTATTTTTTCAAGCCGGTTGAGACACGAACACGCGAGCAATATATCGTCGACATAAACTGCAACTATGACGACTTCGCCTGGAACTTTTTGAACGTATACACATGCGTCCCCGTTGCACTTTACAAAATTAAGTTTCTTAAGTGCAAAATCAAGCTCCTCGTTCCATTTTCGCCCCGACTGCTTTAGTCCATATAGTGCCTTGTTCAGTTTGCAAACTTTATTTGGATTCTTTTTGTCGACAAACGATTCAGGTTGCACCATAAATATTTCTTCATCCAGTTTTCCATTTAAGTACGCAGTTGCTATATCCATAGTGTGCACGAACAAATCGTATTCTACAGCGATCGCTAAAATCAAACGGATTGATGAGTGACGCACAACTGGAGAAAATATTTCTTGGAAGTCGACGCCATATCTTTGACCACATCCTTTTGCTACGAGACGCGCCTTGTGACGCACAGCTTGACCATCCTTATCATGCTTGACACTAAACACCCATTTTGATCTTATAGGTTGGCGGCCTTTAGGCAAATCAATGAGAGACCACGTCGCATTTTGAATCAAGGACTGGTACTCTGATTGCATGGCAGCTCTCCATTTTTCAGAGTCTGCGCTTTGCAATGCGTCTGTCACAGTTAACGGATTTTCAGATTTCATGAAATTTATCTGTGGCTTTGCTGTTTTCCGTGGTCGTAGCTTCATCGGGGATGTCGGGGTCTCTTCCGATAATTCTTCGGCTATATTTTCAACTGATTTGTCAGCTGCAAACTTGCTACTGGATCCATTGTCGGCGTCAGCGTCGCTGCCGGCACTATCGTATTTATGTGACGTATTCGTATCATCTTTGCTTAAAGAGTCATCAATGCAGACGTTGCTTGAATAACCATCAGCGTCAATTGTGCAGTCATGTGATTCATTTTTGAGGTTCGATATGCTTGCTGCTGAGTCTTCAGACGTGTTGTCAAAATTGTAACCATCTTCTGGAGTAAAATCTGTAACTGTCTTTGCATATGGGCCACTCTGCAAAAATTTGACATCACGCGCAATTACGACTGCTCGTTTCTCCGGGTCATACAGCCTGTATGCTTTTGCTTCGCTCGCATAGCCCACCATGAAACACTCTTTTCCTTTGGGAGTAAACTTAGACTTTCGCGGCATTTTGTCTAGCACTATTCCTTTTCTGCCAAAAACTTCGAAGTAAGACACAGTAGGTTTGCGGCCACACCAAACCTCATGTGGTGTAATATTTTGCAATATTTTTGTCGGCGAACGATTTCGCACGTACACAGCTGTATTTATGGCCTCAGCCCACAAGAATTCAGGTAGTTTGGAATCAAGAAGCATGCAGCGGCTCATCTCTACCAAGGTACGGTTGACACGCTCTGCTATGCCGTTTTGTTGCGGCGTGTATGGCACAGTCAGCTGCCTCTGAATGCCTTCACTTTTTAAAAAATTACAAAAATCAATATTTACATATTCTCGGCCGTTATCCGAATGGAATGTTTTTATTTTCTTCCCCGTTTCGCGCTCTACAGCAGATTTAAAAATTTTAAATTTTTCAAGCACATCGCTTTTTTGCTTTATAAAATATATAAAAACTGTTCTACTAAAATCGTCGACAAACGAAACGAAATATTTAGCGCCACTAAGAGAAGAAACACGCATAGGTCCACAGACGTCGCTGTGTATTATTTCTAAAACACTTTTGCTGTATTTGTCATTATGTTTTGCAAAAGGCAATGCATGAGTTTTACTTTTTAAACAAATTTCACATTCAAATTGTCCAGTAGTCTTAATTTTCATACCGCGCACCATATTATTTTTGGACAATTGTTCTAAGCTTTTTATATTCAAATGTCCATACTTGCGGTGCCAATTAATAATATTTTTATCGTTGTCACTTGTTGTTGCTGCTATACACAACTTATTTCGCTGCACTTCGTATGTAAACAAATCACCACACTTCTTTGCCCGCAGTATTTCAACCCCACGCAATGCCATCACTTTCGCACTAACTTTGTCAAATTCCACTTTGCATGCATTTGCTGTCAACTTGCTGACCGACAAAAAATTAGATTTAAGCTGTGGAACGTAAAGAACGTCATGCAATGAGAGTATGCTGTTGTCTGTCGCTACACGAACAATGCCTATGCCTTCAGAATATATACACTTGTCTCCTGCTAACTCTATTTTTTCGCGATGTTCGGCAATTTGAGTGAATGTCGCTCTGTCGCAACACATGTGACAAGTTGAACCACTGTCTAAGATCCAAACCCGCCTGTCGAGCTTATGTTGTTGCTGTAAAACATTGAGCATAGCACAATTAATATTCTGCTTACTTGCTTTGTTCAATTTACAAGAAGAAGCATAGTGTCCTCTTTTATGACACTTATAACATTTGCCCTTGAACATTCGATTTTGTTTTTGCGCTTGCAAGTGTTGAATCTGTTGTAGCGACTGATTGCGGGACTTATTTGCAAAAAATGCAACTTCATTTGACTCAGCTCTCTCACATTCAGATTTTCGTCTGTTTTCTTCCTCCAATAATTTGGTTTTAAGTACAGTTGTGCTTGGCAAACTATCACGAGATTCGATGGCAATTATGAAATTCTCATACTTTTTGGACAGACTGCAAAGCATGATAATAGCAAGTAACTCATCTTGCAGTTTTATATCTAGCTCAACAAGTTTTTCGAACAAATCAAAAAATTTGTTTAGATGCTGCGACATGGAATCTTCGTCACCCATTTTTAAATTGACTAATGATTTAAATATTGTAACCTTACGCGCTGGTCCACACGGTGAATGTACTGCAGCCAATTTTTCCCAAGCTGCTTTTGATGTTTTGGCATTTTTCACATGCAGCAGCTGACTTGGTCTTATACACAAAAGCAACGTAGCTAGCGCCTTCTCATCAGATTTTTTCCACGTTGCACGAGCAGCAGCCTCAGACGGTTCAAGGTTTGCCCCAGAAACATAACCCCATAAATCACAGTGAACTAACACAGACTTCATTAAAATTTTCCAGCCATCATAATTGCTGTCATCGAGTTTTTCTATTTGATAGAGTCCGGAACTCATGTTAAAAATTTTTTTTTTCGTTTTTATTAACTTGAATTTTTAGTAACTTTTGTTTATTAAAAAAAAAAAACACGATTTTTACTTTTAATGCGACCGTGCTGGGTCTGGGCCCATAACCATTGTTGGAATAACCTCGAGAAATGAAAGACAATATCAAATGATAAGTGTGCTCTGCACAGTTTAATAACAACGACTGACTTAATATATAATAGAACAAGAGAAAATAAGTGTTACAGTTTTGCAAGTGTTGCCAATAGTAAAGTTAACGTTACCATAAAAGGGAATTTAACTAACAAACATTTTTAACATATATAGCAGCAGATGGAGTAATAGTTAAGTCACTTCTGATCCGATTGTCTCCAGGTATTAAATCATTATGTAATTCCCATTTGTTGTTGCTTCGCCTGCAAAAAGCTTCAAAGTGACCGGGACTATAGGCAATAATTCCTCTTAAGCTGTAAATATTAAATTTTTATGAATTTACTTAATACCAAATTTTTTTAATATAACAAAAGTGAATTGTAAACGAAATTACCTAAATAATTTTTGATTTGCCGAAAATTCACTGCTTTGCTCTAATTCAGAAAGTTTGCACTCAATCGGGTCAGATTTTAAATTTTGACGAAGCTCCAGTTCAACGTATATGTGGTGGTTATACATTCGGCTGACGTTGCATATCCTGTGGCAATGATGACATGGAGACTGGAAGTTGGTTTTTGTATGCTGCAGATGTTTTCCAAGGTCTTGATATCCACCTTTCAACAGCTTTTGTTGATCTTTTAACCATATTGTTACAACTTCTTTGGTGTATTCGCCGCATTGATCACATGTGTAGTGATCAAATCCGCTTGGGAAGTCGTTGAAGCATCTGGTCCAAACTTCAACCGATGATGAAAACATGTCCAATATAGTAGGAAATAATAAACATTTACCATCTGTCGTATCATTCTTTAATTTTTCAGGGAATGTGTTGATGAGTAATATTGCTCTTTCTTTATAAATTGGTTCCATTTTTGTTGCTTTAATGAAGTTCAATAAAAATTTCATCACATTTGATTGACCAAGCTGTATGAAAGCATAATAATATTCGTCATCCAATGCTGTTGTTGATAAAATTTGAACAATTGAGTCAAATGGACAACTATTTCTAATGAAGTAATGAATTTTGTTTATTAAAACGACTCGAAGCGAATTTCCATTTTCTAACATATGCATTTTTTTAAAAGCTATTTTAGAATTTGCATTTTTATTAATGAACGAGATGCAAGACTGGTCTTGAAAATAATACCCAAGTTTCTTTTTTTGGGGCATTTCTCCTTCTGTAGTAACTTCTTCAATTTGATTCATAAAGTCATTATTTTCTTCTATTCCTTTGTTTCTCCAATTATCATAGGAATTAGCGTCTTCGTTGCTGAGCACATCATTTTGATTTGTTGACAAAATTTCTTCTTCTTCCTCTTTTAATTTTTCTTCCACCCTTAGAAAATTGTTCAATAAATTTGAATTGAACAGAACTGATCCTCCTTGAAGATCCTTATGTTCAAGTTTGAGAAATTTATCCACACGAATTGTATTTTTATAATTTGATAATACATGGTTTTTCTTATCGTTAAAATAGCTCTCAATGTGACTAGTTGTAGCATGTTCTACTTCTCCAGGCAAACATGCAGCTGACCAAAGAGGGAATTCATGTGCTACTAATTTAATAAAATCATCTAAAAAGCGTTTATTAAAAAACCCGTTTGGCTCAAAGCCTTTTTTATCTATTTCCTCAGCTGACAATCTGATGTTATTTATCCATTTCTGAATGATGGAGCTGGGTGTTACATCATATATTAGTTGATCTTTAATTTCTTTAATCTCTTCAGAGGTGGAAGAAGATTCGCAGCTATTTGCTGTAATTGAACGGTTAGCTATAAGATTTTCTAATTCTTTCCGAATTTCAATGACGACTTTCCCATTCTGTAAATAGTGTCCTGATATTCGTTACTACAAACTATAAACATCTTCTTGAGAATAAGTTGGAAATCTGTTATGTTTTGGGCATCTATTAATAGTGCAATGCAAAAAATATAGAATTTCGTTATCGCATTGTTTGGAACTGACTTGATTGACTGCCAATTTGTTGTCATTTTGATGAAATGTGCTACGTCCAATCTAATGAATGTTGAAATCGGTGGACGCATTTTATCTGATGAATCACCAATTGCATTAACAAAAAGCGTTTCAATATAAACTTTAATATTTTGTTCATTGAAAGCCAATGAAAGTGCATTTATTAAAGCCCTTGAATAGTCACATGCGACTTGATTCGGTTTTGGAGCACCCATCCGGATCCAATTCTTGATCCAAAATTCTAATAAAATCGTACTTTGAACATCTGTCAAAAGCTGGTGAACAGACAGTGTACAATAATTGAAATTTATAACTATGGCATATAAAAAAATATGTCCGCTAGTGCGACCATTTTCATACAGAATTCTTTTGCAAATACTCCCGGTACCGTCAACAGCTATTATTGATTTTTGTTTTTTAATTTTCATGAGATGATGGTACCTTTTGTAGGCATGCAGTTGTACATTTGAGCTATAGAACACTTAAAATTTTTCCTTTTTGACGTCTCTTATGAAATTATTATATTCATTGCTATGCCTTATATTTTCAATTGTTTGTATAACATCTATTTTGTCTTCTTTTTCAACTCCGATATTTCTGTCTCGAAACTCGTTAACGCACTTACGAATGACAGCTGCTGAAGGTAAAGTCGAAGGTATGCGCCGAGTTCCAAAACTACATAACTGATTTTTCAACCAATTACTTGGTCCCACCGCAGCAGCTTCTTGACCGATTCTCTCGCGTTTGTCTTTTCGAACAGGTCTTTTAATATTTTCATGATGTGTGTCGAAGATAGTGTCTTTTGTTTAATTCGAAGTATAACTGGAAACTGTTTAGGCTTCATATCAATAAATCCATAAAATGGATAAAATGGATTTTTGCATTTATTGCTTTTACATTGCCCCCGAATCATTATGTGATAATTTGCAGATGGGCTATCGTAGACTTTTGAGTTTTTAAACACAAACGCACACCGTGATTCACTTATTTTGAAAAATTCTTCAGCAATATAATCGGCCCATCCCCACCTTTTTAAGATATTGTAATCGCGTCCACAATAGTTCACTGGATCATTTTCACATAAAGTTTTATAATTGTCCTCGGTAAGTTTTATCTCAAAATCATCTAAAAGAAGTGATCCCCAGGTTTCATCTTCATCGTCATCTATAATTGAGTCCACTGATGTTGAGGATGAAAAATCAGCATTTTCCCTTGGAGAGACATTTGAAGCATTTTCTGGATGCAATAATGTCCATATATGCCTTCTATCTTCTTTACATTCGCGATAAATATCCCTTTCATTCCATTTTCCACCAAAATTTTTACTTATCTCTAACCAAATAGGTTGTAATGGTCCAGGAAGAGTTTGCCGATCATTTGGTAAACGATCAAGATATTGCCTTAAAACCGATATGCACTCATTAACTGATACTTTCGAGACCCGCAAAGGCTTATTTTTATTTCTTAAATCCATACTGTTTCTTATATTTAAACACACTCGACACACTAAACGCGGTACAGTCTTTCGTAGAGTCAAAAACTCTGTAATTTCATGCGACTTTCACTGATCTATGCAAAATCGAAAATGTATGAACGAGGCTTAAAAGTAACTTATTAAAAATTGACACTTTTCCCAAAAATTTATGGGCACAATTAGGTACTTTAATTCGGGAGGAACTTAAATAAGACTTAAGTCTGTTAAAATATTTAATAGTTATATGAGTTGGTAAATTAAACTTTAATTTGCAGCTGCAAGGAACAAAGCAAATTTATTACAAATTGTTAACATGCAATGCACGCACAAATTAATTTTGCTGAAAGTTATAGGCGGACAGTAATAAAGAACAGGAAAAGTCAGTAGCTTTCAAGAAAACAACACTATAACCCCATAAATTACCACCACCATTACCACTACCATTACCATTACCACTACCATTACCATTACCATTACCAATACCATTACCATTACCATTACTATTACCATTACCATTACCACTACCATTACCATTACCATTACCATTACCATTACCAATACCATTACCAATACCCCATTACCATTACCATTGCCATTACCATTACCATTGCCATTACTATTACTATTACCATAACCATTACCATTACCATAACCATAACCATAACCATAACCATTACCATTACCATTACCATTACCATTATGACTACCATTACCATTACCATTACCACTACCATTACCATTACCATAACCATTAAAATTACCACTACAATTACCATTACAATTATCATTACCATTACTATTACCATTACTATTACCATTACCATTATAATTACCATAACCATTACCATTTCCAGTCCATTACCATTGCCATTACCATAACCATTAAAATTACCACTACAATTACCATTACAATTATCATTACCATTACCATTACCCAATGGGGCAAAATATGTAAAATTTGAAAAACTTAAAAAAATTTCTAAAAAATTATCCATCGTTGACCAATTAATGAACATAGCTGACCTTTTTTATAATTTTTCATACCTTTCAGGTGGTATATGTAGTTGTTTAAAATTCGACTTGTGGACTGCACAATGGGGCAAAATAGTTAAAATATGAAAATCGTTAAAAATTTTCTAAAAAATTATCTATCGTTGACCAATTAATGAACATAACTGACCTTTTTTACTCTTTTTCATACCTTTCAGGTGATATATGAATTTTTTTGAAATTCAACTTGTGGACTGCACAATGGGGCAAAATATGTAAAATTTTGAAAAACTTTAAAAAATTTCTAAAAAATTATCCATCGTTGACCAATTAACGAACATAACTGACCTTTTTTAATAATTTTCATACCATTCAGTTGGCGTATTTACTTTTTTTAAATTCTACTTGTGAGCTGCACAATGGGGCAAATAGTGTATGACCTTGAAAATTTCTTAAAAAATTCATAAAAAATTTTCTATCGCTGACCAATTATTGAAGATAACTGACCTTTTTTGACCTTTTTAATATCTTTCAGGTGGTATATTTATTTTTCAAAAATTCCACTCCTGGCTTCCACAATAGAGCAAATTGTGCATGACCTTGAAAATTTCTTATAAAATTCATAAAAAATTATCTATCACTGACCTTTTAATGGGACCAACTGACCTTTTTTGACCTTGCTAGCATCCCGTAGCTGTAAACTAACGCTATGTATTTTGGTTTTTCGTATGTTCACCATTGGCGTTAATTTCGTCTTGCAGCATTCGATTCAAATATGAGATTAGCTTTTGCAAATCATATTCAGCTGGAATTTTTTCAATACCTCAAGAATAATAGCTTTTAGCTTTAGGACGGACAAAAATTGCAGAAAATCAAACGAATATTTTGAATATATATTTTCAAAGAAGCATTTTTAAAAAATGAGCGTTTTTAAAATAAAAGTAAGAGTACCAAAATCTGGGTTAAACGTTTTCACAAGCAGCACGTTTCTGCTAGTGTTGAAAATTTTGTTCTTCAGTGTATGGATTATTATATTTTTAGCTGTTACATCTCATTTATCAGACAAAAATTGCGCTAAGGTGTCATGTATTCTGACTTTGTCGATTTTATATTCGAATTTATTCCAGTGTTTGTTTTAGGTGTCATAGAAACCAATTTTATCGATTTGCTTATCGGAAATAAACCGAGCCGCTGATCGCTGTCAGAATACAACAAATGCGACAATTTTTGTGTTTGCTTTAAAGTAATTTATGAAATGTAAGTTCATAGATAAGCTACAAATTTTGTTAAATAATTTATTATTATTAATTTGTTCATTTTCTTACAGGGGAAAACACAAATATAATATTCAAAACTCCATCATCTTGGATTTCATGGGGAAAAAAACACCGACATCGCAAAGGGGTTCACGAAGCGCAATAAGCCTTATGTAAATTGCCCATGGGAGCAACTTAGTGCCTCATTAAAAAGAGCAGGTCCACCAGGTTGAAGAAAGGTAAATTTCCAAATTTTCCTATAAAAAGCAATCGAAGTCATTACATGTCATAAATTTTATTATTTCTTAACCCTTTATCTAAAGGTATGGACTGAATGGAAGAGTGATATCAAGAAGAAAATTGCTCACAACAAAATTGAGACACAAGCAATTGGTGGCGGGCCCTTCTCAAAGTATCAGCTGACTCCAACAGAATAAACCATTTACCGTATTTATGGTATGAAGCATTCAGTGGAAGGTGTGCCGGGCATACCATTAGGGCAGCAAGAAGAACCTGCACCGGACATTTTATCCGACGAGTCTGTGGAAGTCGGAGCTAACATACCATTATGTTGCAACGACGGTACGGGTAATTGAATGTGATTCAATTCAGTGAATGATCTGAAAAATGAATTTGTGAGTGCTAACACTCGTATAGTACAAGCAATGCAAGAAAAGAACTAAATTAAAAAAAAAAACAATTGGATCTAGAGCTGTTAAAGTTTGAAATGGAAACGAAAAGAAACGATGTGTAATACTTTCATTATTTTTATTAAGAGTTACCTGAAAGTTTCAAAATACAATTCAAAACTTATGAAACGCTATGAATTCTGATATTTTTGTTTTTTTTTTTAAATACTTTTTAAGATTAATGACATGTTATTCTCTTATATTTTTGTTTTATATATACTATTAAGATGAATAAAATGTGATTTTTTGTATTTTTTAATAAAAAAAAATTATTTTTAATTTTTTGTGGATTAAACACTTGGAATACTTAAGAAGCTATTGGCACTTTCATATTAAAATAATTTCTGCATACTTTTTTTTTCAAATCGGAGGAAATCTGCCCAAGCAATTTTGAATCTCCTGAAGGTCCTTTTTTGTAAAAAATAATGTTTTTGCTTTTAACTTTTTATTTTTTTACAGAACGCAAACTCAAACGCATATCAAATCCGCTAAAATGTTTAAATTAAATTAGATTAATACACATACCAACGTTTTGACATAAAAAGTTTTTAAATTTTGAATGAAAACTACACTAATGAAAACTTGCCTAGACTTATCTGGTTTTGATTGAAAATTTACAGTGGACATGTCTAATTTTGATTGAAAAGGAGATTTCTTTAATGCATTTTTCTCTAGGATTTTTTTAATTTTATCGAAGAGGATTTTATGGATCGATGTTTTGTAACATTTGCTTTACAATGGCATTTCTAACTAAAATTTTTTTCCTGTGACTTATCTGGATTTGAATGTAAACTCCTCTATTATGTCAAATAATATTAATTATGATCATATTGATCAAAGCTCTTTCAAGGACTGAAATGGTGAATTTTTTTTTTTTAAATTTTTTAGCTTAAATACATTTTAAATTAGTTAAATAAAACTGATCCACTCAGAACAAATTTTTTTCTTTTTCTTAAAAAAGACGTGATTACAAAAAGTGCTTAACTTGTTAATTTTGAACATTTTATTATGCTGTCTTCATCAAAGTTTTCGGTAATTAAACTACTTTTCCAAAACTTCACACCGGGTTTTAATATCTCCTTTTGTTCATGTGTTATGACTTAACCTCAAAAGTAGGACCACTTTAGGAGAACTTCTCCTTAAAATAATAATTGATTTAAGAAACAATAAAAGTTTAGAAATAATAGTAATGTTAAAAGTAATGGAATATAAGTTAATGCTTCAAAATTACCTGTATGATGCAAGGTATTAAAATGACGACGCTCTGAATCCACAATTAGTTCCACTTTAGTGCCCACAGAAAGAGGTAAAATATCATCATTTTTGGAAACTTTGCAAACATGTACCAAACAATTATTAATGCATTCAACATCAACTACATTTAACTCATATATGTTCTTAGTGTCGCTTAAAATAGAAATTATTCCCTGGTCCGATTGTTGCCCACCAGACAAATAATAAAAATTGCTGCAGCTGGTTATAATATAAATTGTATCAGTAGACGATAAGAGTGTTAATTTTCTAAAATCAGTTACTTCTTTATCGTTTAGAAGAATACGTAAAACAGTAGCAGTAACGTTGGGCACTTTGTACTGATTTTGTGTTTTTTCATAAGTAAAACAGTATTTAGAACTAATATCTGTTGGCAATAGTTCTTGAGTTATCCTTATAAGCTCTTCGTCAATTTTCTTTTTAAAACTTAAATCTGCATCTGCTTTTGAATTAGATAAAACTTTTTTCATTCTGAACTTTGCGTTGGCCTTGGCATGCGAGTATCCTTCATGATCCAAACGCATATCCTCCATTTCCGCCAATTTGGTGAAACATTGCCTCGTAAGCCCAAATGTGTCAGTCAGTTTGTAAAGAAAATTTCCTGGGATAGTATTGTTTGCAAAGGTATGTTTTTGCTTTTTTAGCTCACGATATGCCGGAATAAATCCGGGGATTTCCATCAGATCACTACATTCTAGTTCCGGAAATTCAGTGAAAACTTTCGAAAAACTTTTTGTTGATAAATCTCGAATCGCCCTAAAAATTTCTTGTTCGTGAGCAACAATCTCTAACATGGCTCTTTCTTTCATATGCAATTCAGGATATGCTGGTCCTATTGTTTCCACGACAATTGGTATAATTTCAGCGAGCAAATTATTACTCGAAAAAATTTTTTCGGAGACAGTTTGTGCTTTTCTTAGAACTCGTCTTAGTTTATGACTGCAAATAGATATGAATATTAACAAAAAAACCTGCGAAATCTGAATTGTTTCACTGTTATACTTTTGATCTGGAAGCATTCCATCAGCAAGGCATGTTGCTACCATTCTTGTATGATCGCCTAGAATTCTGTAGCCTGTATCAAGTTTGTAACTATTAGATTTGGTTGAAAAACAGCCTTTGTATTTGGCCACGTTTGTTACCTGTAAATTAAATGTTTTTAATTAAATTATGTATAAATTCTTATAATCGTTGTGTCTCCACTGTCTCAGGAAATATTTAAGCTTGAAGTTAAAATAAGGGAATTTAATAATTTTTTTGTATATCACCGTGTTGCGTACAGGGGCATTTTACAGTTCTTTAAAGTATATTTTGATGCATTTTAATGATAAAACTAATTTTACTATTTTGTTATTAAATCCAGTTTGATTCAATATATGTGTATCTTTAAATTTAAATTTTGTTTACAGAATTTATTAAAACATTAAGGCCACCTTTTACCTTGGCGACACAAAATGTAATGCCTCGCTGAAAATTAAATTTTACAAAAGTTATTAAAGATATCGACAAACGGTCTTTTATATTGACTAGGAAAAATATCAAACTTAATGTTAAGGGGGATATGACATTGGCCGTTTTTTAAATCGACTTTTTTTATAATTTTGTATTTTAGTAAATATTCTTAAGATTTCATGGAAAAATTCCTACGGGTTCAAAAGTTACAGCCGGATTAGTGAGAGCGCATTTTTAATTTTCGCGTTACCTACGTACGGCAGCTGGTATATACTTGTTTTACTTGCTACCTGACTTTTGGTGGTTGTTATTTCGTACCTACTTGAAGGGTGGGTTTTTTTTTTGTGTTTTTGAATTTCTTGAAAAAAGGCATCGTTATACCTCATATAGTGGATTTTTTATTTTATAGGCTCAGTTATTTGGCATCTTTTGCAGCGTGAACTCCAATGAAAGTTTGAATGCAAAAAATTGGCTCACTGTACCTAAGTGTATGCCAGGCAGCAGCAGAATTGTTAATATTGCAAGCTGTATGGCAGTGTCAACTTACAATGACGGCGCTTATAGTTATTTGCAAATGTTTCAACTACTTGGTATCACCATAGGAACTATAGCATTGAATTTTTGCAAAGGAAATGATGGAAGTCGTTTGAAATGCGCCAGAGTGAAGACATATGAAGCTTCAAAAGAAGCCCGAATTGCTAAACGATTGCAAAAAACTATAAGAAACAGCACAACACAAGATAACGAAGGCATACGATTAAGACAACGATTAAGACTTATTTTTTAGCAACATCACTCTGTATACAGCAAATCACAAAGCATTGACTAGACAGTCTGTTTCGTAGCTGTTAAACTAACTCATCAGTAGTCTTTTGTGATTTTCGGTGTGGTCTACTCAATTGCTTAGATTTTATTTGAACACAAGAACATCTGAAAAAGTACCTTTGATTATTTTTTTTTAAGATTAAAAAATCTAAAATCTCGAAAAATCTAATCTAATACGTGTTATTTTCGAGGATGGAGGCCTGTTTCCAGCTCCCAAGTAATCAAAAAGTATTTTTTTTTTTGCCAAAATTACTTAAAAGAGAATCCAGCTCGTAAGAAACATTTTTCTGTTTTGCTACTTTTTTCATTAAAAAGTAACAGCGTCGGCACTGTGAATTTATACTTTTACACCCTAAAGAAATGTAAGTTATTTTTTCTTGAGTAATTACTTAAGAGCTGGAAAGAGGCCTTTAAAGGTAATTTTTGAAAAAATGTATACCCAAACGGAAAGCTAATAGTTCTTTTTCAATAAATCGGTTTATTAATGTCGTGTTTTTGTAAAGATTTGCTTGCGAAAGATATTGATAAATCGTCACCAATTTCTCCTTGTGAGAGTATTGCGCCTAAAGCGAAATCTGATGCGTCTGTAATTACGATAAAAGGTTTTTCAAAGTTTGAGTATTGTAATACAGGTGGGTGTATAAGCTTCTTTTTTAATTCTATGAATGCGTTCTCGAATTCATCGGACCATTATTATTAATATTATATTAATTCACAAGATTATTCTTCTTGAGAAGTGCATTCAAACATTTGGCAATGCTTGCAAAATTTTCGATAAATCTTCTGTAGTAATTACAAAAAGCTACGAACCGTCTTACTTCATCAGCGCTTCCTGGAACGGGGTAATTTCTTATTAATGACTGTCTCAGAAATAACTGTCCTTTTGTTTTTAGGTTATTTATAAAAAAGTGTTACCTCTATAGCAACATATTTGGTACCTAAATAAAATACCGTGGCATGTAAGTTAAGTGTGTGGCTTAGCATGCTCCGAGCCCGGGTTCGATCCCCAGCCGCGGCGAAAAGTTTTTTTCAATAAAAAATTTTTCTGATCGGTCACCACCTCTCTGCAGACAATGGCAAACCTCAGAGAGTAAATAATGCCATGCAAAGCTTCTTGAGAACATGAACTTTAGCCGTTCGGAGTCGTACATGTAGGTCCAGTTCTCGGTCAATTGTGTGCAAACTTTTAATAACACACACAACACAATTGATCATAAGAAGCTCGGTCAAAGTCCTTTCAAGGGCTGAAATGGCCAATTTGTTTTTTTTTTTAAATAAAATATAAATATTGCAGATTAAAAAAAAATACTAATTAGTAAAAAAAAGAGCTACTGAAAAGAAAAGCGGAAAGCAACTATTTGCAAATACCTGGAAAATCCGAACACCACGCACAAAAAGATCGCTAAGGAAGTTGGCGTGTGCGTAAAAACTATCGGAAGGACCATAAAACGATACAAACAGCTTATCCCTTTATCGAAAACACCAAGCTCAGGGAGAAAAAGTGGTCCAGCGAACCAAGCGGTGGCCCAGAACGTTAAGCGACTGTTTACTCAAAATTCAGGCACTTCGGTTCGTGATATGGCAGCAAAAGCGGGAACATCGAAGTCAAGTGTTTAACGGATTAAAAAATTTTATAACCTAAGCAGCTATAAAGTACAAAAAGTACCTGATAGGTCAGAAGAAAAGGACGCCGAAACCAAGGAGGGCTCGAAAACTGTATCGCGATTACCTGCCAAAATTTGATTGCGTGATCATGGACGATGAAACGTACTGCAAAGCGGATTTCAAGCAGTTACCTGGACACGGATATTATACTGCGGTTAGAAGGGGTGGAGCATCCTCTAAATTTACCACCGAAAAACATACCAAATATCCAAAGAAATACATGGTGTGGCAGGCCATTTGCAAATGTGGCCTTCGAAGTAAGGAATTTGTGACAGATCGTGCAATCAACACCGAAATTTACATCAAAGAGTGTCTGGAGCGGCGTTTGCTGCCTTTTATTCGTCAGCACCAAGGTTCAGTACTATGTTGGCCTGACCTAACAACATGTCACTACGCCCAGAGAACGATGGATTGGTATCAAGCCACTAATGTCACTGTGATACCAAGAGAAGCCAATCCTCCGAACTTCGTCCAATCGAAGAAATTGGGCTTTAATGAAAAGAAATCTTTAATGAAGAAGAGCAACCAAACTGCGAAAATCATCGAAATATTTCGACGTAAATGGCGTCGGGCATACACTAAGGTCAACGATAGGTCGATAAAAAAACCTAATGGAGGACCTTAATCAAAAAGTGCATAATTTTTTTAAGTGTATTTTTTCAGTCTAAATAAAATTTTCATTTATTGTGTAATGTTCACTTAATAATAAACTGAAAGAATTTTTAAAAAAACATATGCCCAGAACGTCAAGAGTGGCTGACTCCGCAATATCTATACCACTCATATCGAGGGGAGCTAAAGGGCTATCCATTCGCTTGTGACTTAACAAACAGCACTGGGTCTTGCTTGCATTAACATCTACTCTATTAGCAAGACCCCACTCGAAGATTTTTTCCAAGCCATTGAGGAGTGTGTCATTCTTATTTTGCCTCTTTCTCACAATCTCCGAAGAGCTCGAGCGTTTTTTTAACGAACATGAATGTCAAATGCTACTGTCGTTTAAAACCAAAAACAAAGTAGGAGATAGGACTGAACCCTGCGGCATAACTGCATCGATGGTGTATTCTCTGGACGAAATGCTGGATATTTCCTTGAGAAAACACGTGATCCACCGAGCAAAGTTAACCCCGAGTCCATATGCAATTAGTTTTGACACGAGTGCTTTATGCCACACTCGATCAAACGCCTTTGAAATATCTAGAGCAACGACCTTGCTTTCGCCAAATGATTGAACGCATTGGTTCCATTTTTCGACGAGGAACGCGGAAACCATATAAGCGATCACTAAGCAACCCGTTTCGCTCTAGATAATTCATTAGGTTGAAGTTAATAACGCTCTCCATAATTTTAGAGAGTGTAAATCATATTGCAATGGGTTGGTAGTTCGCAAGTTTCGTGGCATCGCCTTTTTTAGGTATTACCTGGACATTTGCGATCTTCCAACAAGATGGAAAAACTCCTGTCCTGAAGGAGATGTTGAAAAGGTTGCGCAAAGGCCGAGCAAGAGTAGAGGCACACACTTTAAGCACAATTGGTGGTGTGCCATCAGGACCAGAGGCTTTATTTATGTTGAGTTTTCCAAGGACCCTTTTAACTACTCTCGTTCGCAAGTATATCTGCTGCATTACAGAAGGTTTGCTTTCAATGAAGAGCAGTGGCTGACTGCTAGCCGGGATTGTGGAGTTTTGTGCAAGCACTTTAGCCAAGAGGTTTGCCTTATCATCCGAGTCCGTGAAGATTTGGTCATCTTTTAAAAGAGTTGAAAGCGACGAAGATGTCTGATTCTTTACTCTTTACTTTTGACTACCTGAACTCTTGCTGTTGACTATCTGAAAGGAGTTTCTAATACTTCTTCGAAATTTCAATACCAAAAGAGATATCTGTAATGGAAGGTGGACAGTTTTGAAAAACCTAAAAACTTAATTAACATCGCACAGGTATTGACAGGCGCACTGGCGAACACAACTAGTTTTCATACCTACAATTGATTTGGCCCCGACAAACACAGATTTGCATTTCACTCTCCGGAAGCGACAATTTCCAGTTAAACTGACATTTTCAATGACCATAAAAAAATTGCAAGGTTAAATATTGCAAAAAGTACGAGTTTTCCTAAAAGAACTGGTATTTAGTCATGGGCAGTTTTAGCGGGCTGATGATGTCAAACTAAGCATTATAGATGGTAAGGGACAAGGTTAATTGGTAAAAATTCTAAGAATTTTTTACTAGAAATGTTGTATATAAGGAAGTTTTATAAAAATAATTTAATAAACATGTTTTCAAATAAAAACCTTTGTATATAAATCCAATAAATTTTTTGTCGCAATTTGTACTCTAAATGGTTCCTTCCCGTCGTAGGACGGGCTTTTATACTAGTTTAGTTATAACATTTAAAACTAGCATTAAATTGTGAACGAAATAAACTTACCAAATAATTTTACAAGTAATAGCTATCAAAAATTATACTCACAAAGAAATCACTCCCGTAACAGAACGACAAAATTGTATGCTTCACTTATGCCATAATGGGTGAAAAAAAATTTTGTAAAAACTTTTATTTTTCTAATGGTAACTACTGATCACTATCTAGCATGGATCTGGAACAATAGTTCATCTTTTATGAGCAAAAACCCTCTTTGAAAAGCTATTTTTAAAAAGTTGGCGGTTCGAAATTCATCAGAGAGCAGAATTCTTCGGCCAAGTTGCTTAAAATGCTGTAAGTTTTCAATTTCTCAATCCCGCTTGGTAGCAAAAATCTCATCCCATACATCTCACTACGCCTTAATTTACATATTTTTTTTTTTAATTTAATAGTAGAATGTGAAGCGGATTGCTCGCTTTATGTAGCCTCTTCGTACCATGCCTCTATTCGTTTTACCATTACTTAAAGTAAAGCAAAACTAAGGCTTAAGAGAAATATTTCGCATGCTTTCTGTTTGGGTTCATGAGCATAAATGAGACTAGCAGTTTTCAATCACTCGCATAGCTTCCTTCAAAAAAAAAAAATCAATTGAACTAATCTATGGATATTTTGAAAATTCCACCAAAAAATCTATGAAAAACTTAAATTTGACTTTTTTGCTAAAAATGTTGTACCATAAGCCTTTCTTCTCGAACAAATTTAAAGATTTGCAAAATTTATGTTTGCAAATAGTATCATCCAAATATCACAATGAGTATTTAAATTTAAAACATTCTTTAAAAGAAAAGGACTCGTTAAATGAAATCGACGGCGAAGAATAAATTTCTTAAATTACCATTTTTTTTATATTGAATACATGTTTTTGTCAATTATTAATTTTGCTAAATGTTATTTTATACTAGTTACTGAAAATAATAAAAAAACCGAAACCTTGATTTTTTTCCTATCTTCATATTTAAAATTTTTCTGTACATGGATTTGTCACTGAATTCATGTGAGTGCATGTGGCTGGGTCTGTAGATGGTTTAAATTTAAAGTTTGACCTGGTAGGTTGCGCTGTTGTTGCTGTGGGAGTGTTTACAGGGATATTTGGGATTATAACTCAGAAACGAATTGAAAAATTGAAATTCTGATTCTTTCACTTCACCATTGATTTTTATGCATACAAAAATTCAAAATTAATAAAAATAAACAAACAAAAACATCTTAAATTTCTATGATGGGCTTGATTGTTCGATGGTATAAACCGTTTTTTTAATTTTTACGATAGAAACATTAAATAAATCCTATATTTATGCATACCATAAAAGAGCATTAAAAGTTCCATTTTTGATTTTGAATATTTTTCCAACAACAATTTATTTCATCAAAGTTTTTTGCGTAATAAAGAAAGTCCTTATGGTTTTTTTTTAAAAAATTAGGAAAATTAGAAAAAAAAAAGATTGAAAAGGATTGAAACAAAAGTGAAAGGACAATTAATTAGAATTTCAAACAAAAAAGAAATGAATGACATCCTTTGTAAAATGACCGAGTTTTTCACTTTCAAATCAAAAACTTTCATTTTTGATTAATTTTTTTTCTCTATTTCACCAAAAAAGAAAATTAGTACCCACCAAAAATTTTTGTTTCAGGTACGAAATAGTTTCATAAATATTTGAGATATCAATTAATAATGTATTTCAATTAATTTGCAATTTAAAATGTTTTTAATGTTGTCGTAAGTGCCACTTTTTACAAGCATACTTGCGAAACGTTGTGAGCGAAATTATCGTATGTGCCAAAATTGTGATTTTAGTTGTGTTACTTAACAATCTTAGCACATGCCAAATTTGGTTTTGATATTGCAAGTTAAAGCACAGAAAAGTAGAAAAAACGCTCTCCTGTATAATTTGGTTTTTGGCACATACGACAATTTCGCGCATAGGAGTCGATATATTAACTAGTGTAATAGTTGTAAACAAATAAACTGTCTCAAATTATAGGCCTGAAAAAGTTCGTTCAATTTGCATCAAAAATTTGAAAATATTTGCAATTGGATTAAGTATAATGATGTTTTCATGAAGTTTTTTAGATTATTTTCACAAAAATTCAAACAACTTTATTATTTCTCATACGATCGTCGTTATCAAGATAACGTTGGAAAGGTATGCACGGCTGTCATATATTTTGGACATTTTTCTTTGTTTAATAAAGTGTAGCTTTTATTTTATTTCTCCATTTGTGTGCAGTATACCTGAAAATAAAATTTTCAAAATCCAAAATACTGTATTTTTTTTATTTGTTGCAATGTAGAATTGTTGAAAATCATCTAAAAAACTAAGAAAAAATCATAATCTTCATTAAAAAAAAACATCATTATCTTTAATAAAATTGCAAATTTATACAAATTTTTGATGCAGATTGAAAGAACTTTTTCAGGCCTATAATTTGAAACAGTTTATTTATTAACATCTATTACACTAGCCAGTATATATACGGAAAACATGATTTATGGAGGTTTTTACAAAATGGTTAAGCTCACTGACGGATTTTGGTAAAGCCAAAATATTTTGGTAATGATCATATAATACATAAAGGTTCATTTTAAAATGGGTACAAATGGAACTTTTTTTTATTTTTGTATTAATTTTTTTGCGGGAAAATCACTCCTAAATCAACCAAATCGAATAAATATTTTTCAAATTGTTTTGATTTGATGTATATTTGTCGATACAATGGTTATTCTATCAGTTTATATTGATTTAAATTTAATAAATTGTAAAAAATAAAAAAATAAAATTGCTTCCATTTTATCCTTAATAGTGATGTTTTTTTTTCGAATAACTCGAACTCTAGAGCTAACTTTAAAAAACGCATAGTACCATTAGAATCAGCGTACTCGAATTTTGTTATCCCCCTGCGTCCCCCGTTTGATGGATTTTGCAACTAGCACAGTGTTATTAAAATAAGTTTATTTTAACTGCATTTTCTGAATTTGCGTGAACCCAACGCTAGGAAGAAATGGGTTAAGCGCGTTGAAGTAACGTGTAGTTATTGTTGAAAGAGTTGCATACTTTTAGTCATTTTAATCACTTAAATGTTGCAACATAGTTTTTTCTCTTAGTTTTTCAACTTTCCCAACTTTTGCAACATTTTTTTGTTTAATATATAATAAATTGTTAAATTTAAATAAAAAAAAAATGTGTTGTGCAAAGTCTGGCTGCTCTACTAAGGGTGATAATGAACGATTCTAATCATGTTGGTTATGTGGTAATGTTGTTCACACTAAACCTCTGCACAAGTGCGCTTGAAATGCGTTTCAAGCTTTGTGGTACGTTATGTTATGTTTCAATGAAATCAAGCATAACACTGCAGAGAGCACTCGTCGCTTGAGCAGAACAAGAACATGCGAAAACCGAATCAATATTATGCACGATTCGACAAAAAAGAACGCAATGACTGGAAAGTAATGTAAACAACATCAGAACGCTTGGTGTCATGCAGTGTTCTAAAGTTTTTAGTAGTGTCCAACCGATTATTTGTCTGAATCGGCGTTTACTATGCACGCAGCCATAGAAAAACACATGTACAGCTGCGGTCAAAATAATAGCAGTGCTCTAAAATTCAGACATGCTTGAATCAATAATATTAGTCTAAAAAAGTAGGATCCGGAAAACCCAAAATAATTTCTATATGATCTTTCAACGCTGAATCCAAATCTGTACTCAATTTTTACTGTTGTGGTAGGATTTTCAAGATACAGGGTGTTTTACACTTTTTACACTTGTCTAGTTTTATTAAGGTACTATTACAGTGTGTAAAAAATGAAAATTTTTTTTTGTTTTTTTCTAGAATCTTGTTCCTTAAGGTCTTAAGAATGCGTGTACAAAATTTAAGAAAAAAATATCAAATGAAAAAAAAGATATAACATATGGGCATTTCCATAGTCGCGAACGCGACATTCGTACGCCTTTGAGGAGCAAAATAATAAAGAAAACTCAAGACAAATTTTCTTTTTTTTCAAGTTTTAGATAGCATTTTATTAGCACTATATTTAGAAAAAAAAGTTAGGTTCTCTAGATTTTATGTTTCCAAAATATAAGCAATAAACATGGCATCGCGAACGCGACAAAAAATGGAACTCGTTTTCGACTGCATCTAGAAAAATGCAGATATCTGCGAAACGTAACATAAAATTTTAAAGCGGTTAATTGTAAATTAAATAAGATTTATGTAGATTTCAAGAAATAGTTGTCATTTTGACATATTTCTATTCATTTTTTTTTATTGAGCTTAAGCCTGATCGCGAACGCGACATCTAGCACGCGACATTTTTTCTCATCAGGTTTTGAATAAGAATTAGTTAAAGTAATTTCAGCTATATATTGCATTACCTACCAAAAACATCGTAAATATTATTTGTGAGTTGCATATAAGTAATATTAATAAAAAAAAAAAACAAAAGTACATATGAGGCTAGTGAGAAAAATTATGATATTTGTTTGTAACCCCACCCGTACTATGTATGTGGTTATTTACTTTATGACGACGTTTTTTACGCCTATAAGCAGGCGTGGCAAATACAGAAAAGTGCATTTATTATACTGCAGTATCACCTTCTAAGTTGTTTTAACCATGGCATCCCTGTTTTTGTATGTCCCCCCATCTATTGACATGATTACAGCCGTTATTATTAAGTTATAATAATGAAATTCGATATTTAAGCTTATATCGTAAAAAGAAAAATCATGTTCGAAAATAATCCAAATAGGATGAAAACCACGTATACCTCCCATACAAATTGTCGTTCTCAAATTGGAAAATTTCTTAAAAATCTATTAAAAATCAATCCAATGACTTGAGAATTAGCTCATGAGCTTTAATTTGAACTATTAACACTTAGCAAAAAATTCAGAAAAATCGAATGATATCTTTCCATACTTCCCATACAAAGTGTTTTAAAAAAACGGCGCATGATCGCGAACGCGACACATTTTGATGATCAATATTAAATCTTTAGTATGATTTTTACCTGCAGTAACTTTTTTTTTATAGTGAGGCGACCATATTTGATTTAAGTTACAATTTTCAGACATTTGCTTAGAACGATCACGAAGTTCTGAAAATAAATGATGATTTAGGTACAAGAACGCGACATTCGAATAGTAATTAAAGCAATATAAAAAATGTACCGTTACTCGTACTTTGTTTGGTATCTTTTTATTTTTTATTGTTAATTTGTAGTTTATAGATGGATTTTATAAGAAGAGTGCAAACATAACGTTGATAAATAAACGAAAAATACTAAGGAGAAAAGGTCCTTAAAAGCAGCTAAAAGCAAGAAAAATATATTTCTCAGATATCAGGCCAATTTTCTCAGAATAAAAACTGAAATTAGTTGTAAATGCAGTCAATTATAAAAATTCAAGCATTTTTTTTAAATAATAACAAAAAAATTATTTGTTTATTTAACATTTTTTTTTTCGGTCCCGGTAGACCTTTCTGTGGAAATGCCCATATATTATATTCGCTTTTCGCGTATTATTCATATATTTGATGAGGATGATACAAGTGCTGATTGCGGTGAGCTTACAGGAATGCTGGGTGTATAGATTACTGTGTCTAATGTATTTGAAGTAGGTTGCGAAGGGTCAGTAGGAGGGTTCGAAGCCATATGAAGCATTGAATGATGCTTTGCTGGGCAATGACGACAATGACCAGACTTGCACCGTTGTAAATTGTGGCCCTTACGCAAGCAGTTCAAACAAAGTTGAAGATTTTTAGCTTCCCTGTAAAGCAAGTTTGGAGATAAGTTGACGAACCGTGGACACTTGTTAATATAATGCTCCCTTGAATCACAAAATACACACAATATGCTGTCATTTGAGGACACTAACATGGCATTCCTACTAACTTTGATATAATTTGAATTTTTTCCCACCTGACGACTAAGTGTTTGGGTTACCATAGCATTTTCCAAATTTTCCACCATGCGGCATCTTTTCTCCATAAATATTGACATAGCAGTCCAGGTTGGCAGCTCATGTATCGGCAAATCTTCCTCCCACTTCTATTGTGTTCTTTTATCAAGTTTGCAAACGATGAGATATATCAGCATTCCATCAAAAATTTGTTCTATCGACGCCAATGTGTGAAGTGCGCGGAGGTGTGAATTGAATTTGTCGTTAAGTTCGCGCAAGCCGCTAGCAGATCCATTCTCAACACTCTTCATCCCGAAAATCGCCTTAATGTGTGCCTGAAATATTAATAATTTATTATCAAATCGTTTTGTTAATAATTCTAGAGCTTTGTCATAGTTTTCTCCATTAGGTTCGAGTGAACAAATTGTTTCGAGCGCAGCTCCCTGCAAGCTAGCACGCAGGTGCTGGAACTTTTCAACCTTACTGAGCTCGATATCATTGTCGATGACGCTGGCGAACATTGCATAGAAGTTTGGCCACTCCGTATATGCGCCGCCAAATTTTGGTATTTTGAGCTCTGGAAGACGAGATTTCCGATGAGATGGCAAATACGTTGTGGTTGCATCTTCTAGAGCAAAATGTCTAACAGTCGATGAATGTTCTGCAGTTGCCTTGCGTTGCAATATAAGTTCACGAGAAAGTTTTGCTCTGGCTTCGAAATATAAATTGAAGAAATCCATACGGCTTGTACTGCATAATTCGCTCGAGTCAGCTTCTTCCAACGTTGACTGCACGCTTTCAAAATTATTTTGCAAGCGCTCAATGAATTCCATACGAACAGAAATTTCGGCTTCATCGAATTGACTAAGTTCCTTGGCAGTCAAGAATTTGTTGAGTTCTTCTAATTGCCCCTGAATTGCCTTTGATTTTCTTTTAAGAAATAAAATCGTCCCATCGTTGCTAGCCAATGCATCACTCGATATAGCGGCATTTTTATCAGGCATTGCTGTTATGCTATGTGTATGAAGTTGTTGTTGTGTGCAAGTATGTAAACGAAAGTTATGCAGCTGCACTTTATGTATGTGCACTTAACACGTTATTAGATGTATATAAAAGCTGCTATTCGAAACGAAGCGGTTTTAAATTGATGATTTTAAAGCGATTTTTTATACGATACTAGCTGATACCCGGCGCGTTACTGCCGTCCTAGTCCAATGCCTGCCCAGTTTGCCAATAGAAGGCCATCAACAAATAGTAACTCCACTCTGAGTTTCAATATTCTGTGATTATTATTTTCAAAGCTGTTAAATATAAAAAATTGTCTTTTATGGGTAGAGCCAAGCCCCTAGTTCAATACACGTTTTAGTTTGCGAGTACCTCCGAGTAGAAGTATACCGCCAAATAGATACTTCAAACCGAGTTTCTTTATTGTGTGACTATTATTTCCAAAGCTATTTAGTTTTAAAAAAAATGTGTCTTATATGGGTGGATCCGCACCCATTGTACAATGTCCGTTCCAGTAGCAGGACACCACCAAAAAGTAATTCCATTCTGTTTTCCAATGCCCGTGTCTGTTTTATAATTGAAAGACCTGGCCAATTAGTTACTTCAATGTTATACGACATTTAGTTAAAAATTTATGCGATTTAAAAAAATTGAATTTTATGGGCGGTAGCATGCCACCCTTTACAAAAATCGCTAAAATTTTACTGTCGAAGGCCAAGACTCAATAGTAAGTTCGTACCGAGTTTCATTGATGTGTGATTTATAAACGAAAGTTAAGCCGAAAATTTGTGTTCTTGAAAAAGTACCACGCCCCTCGCGGGTAGAAGGTTGAAAAATACCTTACGACCTATTCTCATACCTGCCAAATATACAAACAAAATTTCATTAAAATCGGTTCAGCCGTTTCGGAGGAGTTCGTACACTAACACCGTGACACGAGATTTTTATATATTAGATGATAACACGAATGAATTTTATTTAAGCAAGATTTGTTATCCGATTTGATAACGCGACTTCAATACTTCTAACCCGATCACGTCGGGGTCACCAAAATGTTATAAGGAGATGCTGGTTTACATCACCTTTGTTCAAAAATAGAAAAAAAAATAAGAAGCAAGAAAAATTTTGCGTGGTTTTAATGCGAGTAAGTGCTTATTGCTTGGCATTCGGGTAAGAAGTGAGGCTACATAAAAACCTTAATGCATACTTATGTTAGAATATTAATTTACAATGTGCGTGAGAGTAAGTACGAAATTAAGAGCATAAATGATAATTCAAAGACAATAAAAGAGAGTGACAATGCGTGAGAGTATGTAAGATAAGTGAGTATAAAAATTATGAGGCAAATACAAATCAGTATTGAGTGAAAAGGAAATTAACTAATTTAAAATGTGGCTTAGGGTGCGCTTGTATATTTCTGGTGCAATTTAATTTAAGATGCACTTAAAGATGCTGGTGCGAACATATTCAAAAGTTGATTTATAATATTAAGGTTCAACTTAAACTACTGGAGACCAATGAAAATGCATTATTTATAATGCTATTATAAAAAACAGAGAAACCAACCAACTTGAGAACCTCCTCCTTTTTGAAGTCGGTTAAAAATAAAAAATATGCTTTGCACACCAATCACAATAACCACTTTTTAACATATTAACACCCGAAATAAAAAAAAATTTAAGCTTCTGTTAAGAACAAAATCGAAAATCCAACTTAATTAAACGCTATATAGGTATTCCTCTAAATTTATTTAGTTTGGAAATACAAAAGACGTTGGAAAATAAAAACAAAATTATTTTCTGATGCGTCCAATATAAATCTATTGAAAAGATTAAGGAAATTTATTTAATAAGGCTGTATGCATGAAAATAAGTTCTGCGCAGATGCATACAAACCATGATATATCAATGCGACATTGCAGATCGTACTGAGATCCTCTTAGAAGCATTTGAGCATATGCAATTGAATATTTGTATACTGAAATAACTACAACAATAAAAAATTTCAACCCCCATTTCATGGTGTGATTTTAATATATTTATATTTCTCTCTGAGCAAGAAAGTAGCTAGTAACCAGGGTACACTGAATAAGGTAGTAGCAAGACGGAGAGCGTGACTGCCGTAAATGTCAAAGCGAACTGCTTGAGCTGTTGTTGTTGTTGCTGTTGTTTTTCAGCAGCCATTTGATTTTGACACTTTCGGATATGCGAAAGAGAGCACAGTCAGTTTTGAAGCAACCTTGTTATTCAACCATGCTAGTAACTGCAAATAAAGTAGCTAGTGGTGCCATAAAAACAAATTTTAAATCTGAACTATTGTAAATAGCTTTCAATCGTCGAGATTGCGTTAATATCGATGAATAACATTTGCAATAAATAACAAAATAATAATTCGGTTATATATCAGGCATAACAGGAAAAAGATTTTTTGACTGTAAATATGTATATACAATTCAAGTCTGAAAACTATAACAAATACGATGTCAGATAATTGGCAACATGGTGGAATAATAAGGTGAGCGTGATTTTTTCATCTCTCTCTTTGGGGAAAAAATAATTTTTCGCTTGCTTTGTCAAAAACAGCTGATTGCAGATTGTAAGCCAAAGTTGCAAAACAGTCAATGAGTTGTATTTATTTAATAATAAAAAACTAAAATTTATGAAGTGCAAGAGAGTATGTGAACGTAATTTGGTGATAATAAATCACTTAAATGCTGTGCATTGTGGAAAAATAGATGCAGATCGTCATGGCTAAGCAGATAAATGGACGAACTCTATCTTTTTGTTGGAACCTTTTTGTTGTGTTGTTTATAAATTAATAATAACATTCATTGTGCTAAATTCATTATATTATTCATAATATAAACAATTTATTTATGTCACACCGCTTGCACTCGTTTATATTTTCAATCTTTGTTTTCATTTGCTGCTGTATAATCAGAAAAAAAAACACTTGATTCGACACTTATCGCCTGTTCCTCTCTTTCGCTCGCAAATTTTTGACAATCCAAGCAAAACTGGGGAAATTTTCTAAACTGTTCTGAAAAATTGTTAAACTGAATTCTTCACTGTTGGCTCTACTGTTGTATAAAAAACGAGTGCATTCGTGCAGAGGTTTAGTTCACACCAAGTGTGCAGGAGTGTCAGGTCGTATAGCAGACATCATTGATGAAGGTAAAGGATTGCGTTGGTCATGTGAGAAGTGTAGATTGGCTGACATCAACTTCTACAAACTTTTTAAGCAGACTAAGCAAGGTTTCTCTGAAATAAGTAAAGAATTTTCTTCACTTACCGAAAATTTTCATAACGGAACAACTAACCCACTTCGTATCTTCCTCCATTTCAGTCACTCAACATGGTTTTTTAAAGAGTAAATCAACTTCAACAAACAATTTGGAGTTTACAACACGTATAATAAAAGGTTTTACTTTGAGAAAACAGACTGATGTTATTTATACGGACTTTAGCAGAGGTTTTGACAGCGTCAATCATAATCTTCTATTGGAAAAAACTTCAGCTCATTGGGTTACCTGTCAAATTGCTAAATTGGATTAAATCGTATTTATTGCGATGTCCTCAAAGAGTTTAATATAAGAATCCTCTTTAACAAAATATTATGGTTGGATCTGGTGTTCCGCAAGGAAGTCATTTTGGAACGGTTTTATTCATACTATTTATGAATGACCGTCCCTTGGTAATAAAACACTGACGTCTTAATGTATGCTGACGACGTGAAAGTTTTTCCTACAAGTCACTCGAGGAACAACATCTTTAACAATCATATTTAATGGATTGGTGTAACTTCAACATATTAACCCTAAACTTGAAAAAATGTAAATCAATGACACTCTCACGTAGAACTGCTCATTAGAGCGTATCACTAAAACTAGCCTATTTTTGACCCCGCCTCAATCGTTAGATATGTGAAAGACATTTTCGAAAAAAAAATATTTTTTTTTTAAAGTGGTCCCTATGGTGCTATTTTGGTCTTTTCGTTATATATTCGGTGTTAATTGTTCGATCCGGAAAAATCATATATCTGTGTGTTTGTTGATGTTGTGCAAATATTTTCTAATTTTTTTTACCTCAAATGTTTCTTTTTTGGACTGATTACACAATCGATCTCTGTTCCTACCATATTATCCTGCTCCAAAAAATTAAAAAAATTAAAGATTATAAAAAAATCATTATAGCCTTGGGAACAAGTTAAATCGAAAAAATGGATTTTAGGAGCACAAATCTGGACGTCAAAAACAGCTGATTGCAGATTGTAAGCCAAAGTTGCAAAACAGTCAATGAGTTGTATTTATTTAATAATAAAAAACTAAAATTTATGAAGTGCAAGAGAGTATGTGAACGTAATTTGGTGATAATAAATCACTTAAATGCTGTGCATTGTGGAAAAATAGATGCAGATCGTCATGGCTAAGCAGATAAATGGACGAACTCTATCTTTTTGTTGGAACCTTTTTGTTGTGTTGTTTATAAATTAATAATAACATTCATTGTGCTAAATTCATTATATTATTCATAATATAAACAATTTATTTATGTCACACCGCTTGCACTCGTTTATATTTTCAATCTTTGTTTTCATTTGCTGCTGTATAATCAGAAAAAAAAACACTTGATTCGACACTTATCGCCTGTTCCTCTCTTTCGCTCGCAAATTTTTGACAATCCAAGCAAAACTGGGGAAATTTTCTAAACTGTTCTGAAAAATTGTTAAACTGAATTCTTCACTGTTGGCTCTACTGTTGTATAAAAAACGAGTGCATTCGTGCAGAGGTTTAGTTCACACCAAGTGTGCAGGAGTGTCAGGTCGTATAGCAGACATCATTGATGAAGGTAAAGGATTGCGTTGGTCATGTGAGAAGTGTAGATTGGCTGACATCAACTTCTACAAACTTTTTAAGCAGACTAAGCAAGGTTTCTCTGAAATAAGTAAAGAATTTTCTTCACTTACCGAAAATTTTCATAACGGAACAACTAACCCACTTCGTATCTTCCTCCATTTCAGTCACTCAACATGGTTTTTTAAAGAGTAAATCAACTTCAACAAACAATTTGGAGTTTACAACACGTATAATAAAAGGTTTTACTTTGAGAAAACAGACTGATGTTATTTATACGGACTTTAGCAGAGGTTTTGACAGCGTCAATCATAATCTTCTATTGGAAAAAACTTCAGCTCATTGGGTTACCTGTCAAATTGCTAAATTGGATTAAATCGTATTTATTGCGATGTCCTCAAAGAGTTTAATATAAGAATCCTCTTTAACAAAATATTATGGTTGGATCTGGTGTTCCGCAAGGAAGTCATTTTGGAACGGTTTTATTCATACTATTTATGAATGACCGTCCCTTGGTAATAAAACACTGACGTCTTAATGTATGCTGACGACGTGAAAGTTTTTCCTACAAGTCACTCGAGGAACAACATCTTTAACAATCATATTTAATGGATTGGTGTAACTTCAACATATTAACCCTAAACTTGAAAAAATGTAAATCAATGACACTCTCACGTAGAACTGCTCATTAGAGCGTATCACTAAAACTAGCCTATTTTTGACCCCGCCTCAATCGTTAGATATGTGAAAGACATTTTCGAAAAAAAAATATTTTTTTTTTAAAGTGGTCCCTATGGTGCTATTTTGGTCTTTTCGTTATATATTCGGTGTTAATTGTTCGATCCGGAAAAATCATATATCTGTGTGTTTGTTGATGTTATGCAAATATTTTCTAATTTTTTTTACCTCAAATGTTTCTTTTTTGGACTGATTACACAATCGATCTCTGTTCCTACCATATTATCCTGCTCCAAAAAATTAAAAAAATTAAAGATTATAAAAAAATCATTATAGCCTTGGGAACAAGTTAAATCGAAAAAATGGATTTTAGGAGCACAAATCTGGACGGAATTGGATTTAAATGGAACAGAACTTCATGTCGAAATATTTGACTGCAATATGCTTCTTCGTAGTAGAAAAGAAATAGAATTTGAAATTCCATAAGAGCTTCTTAAGTTTACAATCTCGTATGGAGAAGATGTTTTTCAAACCAAGGAGTAGCACTTCAAATACTTATTATACTTTAAATTTAATGTAATTTTCTTTTCAAAGCTATTTGAAAGGAATCTGCTTTACTTCAAAAGAAAACTTAAAGTAATGTTCTTTTAATTTCCTTTTTGATGCTACACCAAGAAAAAATGTACTGCATTTTCTTTTAAATTTAATGTAATTTTCTTTTCAAAGCTATTTGAAAGGAATCTGCTTTACTTTAAAAGAAAACTTAAAGTAATGTTCTTTTTATTTCCTTTTTGATGCTACCATTATTTAATAATTTATAAGGTTATTCGTATTTTAGACTTTTTTTTTTGATGATGTTTGAATTATTTTATTTTTGCAAAAAAACAGTACATTTTAAATCAAGAAAATATACTGTACTAATAAATGTACAATTATTATTTTAAAATAGTTAAAATTTATTCGCTTAATGATTGGAAGTTATTATAAAAACCGAGTCTGGATCTCCTCATCACTATCCTCAACACCAGGCAACATGCGACGCTCACTGTGTCCACCGCGGCAATAAATTAATTTGGACAATCTCTCCGATGCTTTTTGCACAGATTGTTAAAAAATATCTTAAGTTCATGTGTGAAAAATTTCATGCAAATATCTCCATTGGTTTTCTGTCCAGAGCAGCGCAAAGTTGATGTGTCAAATGTGATAGTTTTCTATGTCATATTCAATAGCTTGTTACTTATAAACTATACATCGAATGTACCTTATAAGTATTTTTTCTCTTAAAATAGACATTAAGCATTATGTAAATTAAAAAAAAAATTTTTAAAAATTTGACAATAAAATTTTTTTAACAATATATTTTGAACCAAAAAAATCAACATTTATGATTTTCCGGTAGACTTTTAGTTGTGTGCGAAGCAGTGTGACACATGGAGTCATATACCAAATTAAAGCTGAGAGTCTCAGCTACCAGGTTATTAAAAAAAATTTTGCACCTCCGCGAAAAAACAATGAAAAACCAAAAAATGACAGTGCAAAAAACCCTGCTTATGCGTTATTTTGCGCGTGCAAAAACAACTGCGCATTATTTCTATCTTTGCTACTCGTTGTTGTTTTGCATATGTTCATGTCTATCATTTTAATTATGTATTTATTCTTTCTCTGGAATGGGAGAGTAGCGTGCCATCCACTGCACCACCGATACTAATAAAACAATAGTTAGCTAATATAATTCAATACTAAATATTTTAGCAAGTACTGTTGAAACCTCGTTCTCAATGGCAAATCTTGACTTTTTCTCTTAAGTTAGAGAAAAATTTAGAAAATGTTTAATGGGTAAGTTCTTTTACCTCTGTCTCAAATATTTTCAATACCACACATAAGAGCGCATTTTTTCTCTTAAAAATTAACTCTGTTATCACTGCTTGCAATTAATAACAAATATGCATATAAATTTACTAACAAAAACTAATATAAATTACTGTTTCTTAAATATAAATTGAAGCAAATTTTTTAAAAACAATGGAAAATTCAAAAATATCTTTCAGCAAGCTTTCGGAAATTGTTATTGATAGTAAAAAAGATATTGATCTTATAATTGGTATAGTTTTCGTGAATTATAAAATTGTGTCTGAGGAAAATAAAGAAAAGTTCAGACGGTTTATGAAACAAACATTTATGCCTCAATTTTTACAGAAGTGGAACAAGTGTCAACGTATTGCATCAAGATTTTTTATTCAGAATGAAGAATGGCTAACACATTCTTATACGTTGACTGATGAAGTAGTGGATGTAGTAGACCAAGCCGAGTCTACTCCTGGTAAACGTGGACGTCCAACGAAAACCTTTGAGGAGAGCAATGCCAGAACGAAAAGGAAAAAGCTGACTTCATTTTGTGAAGATAACTCTGAAGCAATCATATTAGCTGCTGCTAATAAAATTGAAAACAAAAATGAAAACCAAAAATGTTTTAGCCCTGAAAAAGCACTAAGTCACATTGTTGATGCTTCATTGACAATACACCAGTATGAGGTACTGCGAAGATCAGCAAAAGATATTGGCTATAATATACAGTTGCGGTCAAAATAATAGCAGTGCTCTAAAATTCAGACATGCTTGAATAAATAATACTAGTCTAAAAAAGTAAAATCCGGAAAACCTAAAATAATTTCTATATGACCTTTCAACGCTGATTCCAAATCTGTACTCAATTTTTACTGTTGTGGTAGGATTTTCAAGATATCTTAAGGGTGTTTTACACTTTTTACACTTGTCTAGTTTTATTAATCCAGAATTTAAACAACACACCATAAGATAAAAAATTAAATTTTGTATTTTAGAGAAAATATGAAACGTTCCAACGGTATATCAACTTTTATTGTCTTATGTGTTGTAGCGGAGCTATAATTAAGAGATTATCAAACGAAATATCGCCAAATTTTGTATCTTTTGTTTTAGCGAAGCTATAATCGTCCAAAGTTTGGACGATATAATCCAAGTGTCGAGACAAGTAAGACAAGTGTCGTTAACGCGTTTGAGAATTCCACTACTGTAGTGGAATTCCACTACACTTGTGTTATCGTTAACTGGCCCTTAACGACACTTATCTCTAAGTGGTATTCTCAACATCTCAGCTAGCAATATATGTCCTTAACTGTGACAGTTCGTTAACGTTATTTGTTGGAAGCTTAACCATGATTAAAAAGGTGCTGTTAACTGAAACAAAAATAACGTTTAGCAACTTTTGCGTGAAATTTTTCTTTGTGTAGCTTTTAAATAGCTTTTTTTGTTGAATTATATCTGTTAAAGCGAAAAATAATATTTGAGCACTTGGAAATGGATGCATCGTTGCTACATGAGAAAATTTCTATGCGAGAAAGTGCGTCGGAGTGGGCTGTTTTGCGAAGGGTAGAGAGTCCATTTAATTTGTGTTCTTTTGTTCCATTTTTTTTAAAACTGTGCCATTTTTAACAACTGTTTCTAAAAAAAATAAAATAGAAAAATTTTTAGATTTGATTTTTTAAAATTGACACTGAAAAAAGAAGTAATTCTGATTTTTTTTCCATTAAAGACCATTTTTTCCACGATATACATACATCACATTTTTAACTTAATTGTGAACACGGCGGTGCTAAGCATATTCGTATGTTCTATTTTGATGACTTTGCAAACAATTTGTTTAATAAGCTGTTAAAAAATGAAAGTGCTGCCAAATTTTCGATTGCTGTTAACGACGGTTGCAGCTTATATTGTGAATATATCGTTTGAACAATTTTGTCGCCAAGTGCTGTTTTGAGAAAACTACATTCGTTATTGCAAACTGCAAACGTTGTTAGTTCACGATAACGATTGGTATCGTTAACGCGTTTGAGAATTCCACTACAGGTAGTATAAATCGCGAGGGCTCAACTGTCATTGGAGGCCTACAATGTCAAAATGACGGTTTGACGCCAAAACAATGATGTTTCTTGTACAATAATAAATGAAAACAGGGATATTTTTATTCATGTGTTTTCCTTGAAGTTGGAAATATTTTGTAATATATATTATATTTTTGCGTAAATTGTTTTATTATATTATATTATTATTAACTTTTGTGAAATATTTTAACCTAATGCTCCTAATTATTCTAAAATAAAGGTGGAATTGTTTTAAAATAACGACAAACAAACTTTACTTGTTTACTCTAGTTGGAAAATATTGCTGTTTAACTAAATATACATGGAGAAAATTATTTTGCTTGAATCAAGCCATTGTTTTGCTTTAACGCAAATCAGCAAAATTTTGCTCAATCGCGGTTTGATTTTAAAAAAGTTTTATAAATTGGAATTACTTCTCATATAATTTGAAAAAAGCAAAATTTAGATAAATTTTAGCAATAATTTGCTTACTGGTTATAAATTCAAATAGCAAATTTTGATTTGATTCAAGCCAAACTTTGCTAAGTTATTATAAAGTAATTGTGTGCTGGCAAAAGCAAAATTTTACTCAATGTATACAAAAATTTGCTTAGTTATTATAAATTGCTTTGGCGTTGTTGTTTTTTAGTTGTTATATTTCCTTTGTTGCTCAAGGTTGCAAGTTAAAATTCGGAATAATTCCCACGAAAATTACCTTTTTCATATAACACCATAAATTAATACCATTTAAATTACCATGGTAAAGGTAAACAAAAAAATTCCCACCGCAATTAAAAAATACCACAAAACATCCCACGATCATTAAAAATTACCACAAAAATACCACGCTTTTTAAAAATACCACCAAAAATCCTATATGCATTTCAAAAATCCCATACTCATTAAAAAATACCATAAATCTCCAGATGTTCAGAAAGCACGTTGTATTCAGTAAAATCGTTCGTAATTAATTAATAAGGTCTTATTAACTTATTTTAACTCATTGCAACTAAAAAATCAAAGAAATAATAGTGGAATTCAATGAACGCTGTGTATTTATGTGATGTTAATAGCGAAGGAGCGATATATTTACAGAAGCGTGTTTTGCAACATCAAAAATTTAAGGGATTTTACATTCGTAACTTACGACATAAATCGTGGTTTATACAGAGCGTTTAATGCGGATAATATCAATGATTTTTATAAAGTTTTTGCTCAATAGAGTGAAAACAAATCATTTGCCACACGAGTGAAAAAATACCACACTAAATTGTCACGCTAATTAAAAAATACCACGTTGAATTTCTAGCCCGACTATGAAATACCCTAAACCAGCTTTTTCAAAATATAATAAAAGTATTGAAAATGGGCGTGTCCGTGAGCGGATGAAGAACATATTTGATATGCATTTCAATTTTGATGAAAAATTTACAAAATATTATAAAAATTATAAGTTTTATTCCTGTAGCTCACATGTTAATGCCTTTATAGTATTTTCGCTATTGTGGGTTGTATGGGAGGTTGGCGAGCTCATTTATTGAGTTTTCAGTTTTTGTGTTATATGGTTGGTGGGCGTGTCCGTGTGTGGTTGACATCCATTTTTCGAAGACGTCTTTGTTTTGATATAAAATACATACGTATAAAATTTTATCTCTATACGTTAAACATGAGCTTATTTATTGAGTTTTAAATTTTGGGTTGTATGGGAGGTGGGCATGTCCGTGGGCGGATGACATTCATTTTTCGAAGACGTTTTGGTATTGATATAAAATACATACATACCTAATTTAATTGTTTTAGATTAATTATGAGCTTATTTATGAAGTTTTTAATATTTGTGTTGTATGGGAGGTAGGCGTGTCCGTGAACGGATTCAAAAAATATTCAATAGAGCAGATCCTTGGGTTCATGCAACTATGTGTACTGAGTTTGATGCAATTATTTCAACTCCTTCTTCTTATCCTGTGTTTACGGACAACACATAGACGGACGGACAGACAGACGGACGGACAGACGGACGGATGGACGGATGGACGGACGGACGGATGGACGGACGGACGGACGGACGGACGGATGGACGGACGGACGGACGGACGGACGGATGGACGGATGGACGGACGGACGGATGGACGGACGGACGGATGGACGGACGGACGGACGGACGGATGGACGGACTTGATTAGCTCGACTAGCTCGAGGTTTGATTCGAGAAAACACTTGCTCAGTTATTATAAATCGAAACAGCAAACTCCGATTTACTTTAAGCAAGAATTTGCTCAGCTAATATAAATCGAAAAAGCAAATTTTGATTTAAATCAAGCAAAATTTTGCTAAGTTATTATAAATCGAAATAGCAAAATTTGCTTGATTTTTGCTGAAAATAAGCAAAATTTTGAAGTGGCTGAGTATTGTGCTCTAGTTTTGCTTAATCTCCGCACAATTTTAGCAAACAGTTTTCTGTAAGTGTTTACTTTTTATAAAATGTTAACACTGTGCAAGTGAAACAACAGAAAAATCCCTTTCTTTTGCAAAAGTAATCAAAAAGTGCAAGACCAAAGACATAAAAAAATCCCTGTTTACTTCTTCTTATGATTACACTACTTGTATTTGACACATCATGCCTCCGTCTTGGCAGCGCAGTCGCTTTTTATAATACCTGGTTTTTACATCATGATTGAGATCTGCAATTGAAAGTTTTATTAGTTTGTGATAGCTGGTGATAGAGTGCAGTCGGAAAATGGAGGATCAAAGTAAGCAGAGCCTGCTGTTGCAGTTCGGAGTTTCGGGAATATATGAAGATCTGAAAAGTAAGTGCATTTAAAAAATAAAAAACAGAAGTGAAACAATAGAAATATAAACAAAACTGAAACTGGAAAAATATAAACAAAAGTGAAAAAGTTTAAAGCTTTAAAATGCATATATAAAACTTTTGCATATACGTTGCTGTCCTTTTACTTCACATTTCGCGTTGCGGTCGTTTTGCTTTTCTAATGCTACGTGTTGTTATGCGAATTCATTGTTGTAATATGCTGCTTATTTCTAGCAGAAAAAAAAATAGAAAAACTTTCCTTTCATCATGCATTAATTTAATGCGTGTAGCTGAATACTACAATACATACCAAAATCTCAATGAGGAGAAACGAAAGCATATTGTGATGGCATATTGAGTATGCCTTCGAAAATGACATTAAGTTGTCTACGAACGACTTCCAACAGATAGCTAACAAAATAGGTGTCATATTCCCCAACGAAAAACTAGTTTTGGTAAATAGTTACCAACGTGCGAAACTAATATTTACATTACTAATTGCTTTATTTCATTCATAGGACTATTACTACATTCCGAGGACCTCAAAGCAAAGAGCTGCAGGAAAACTGCAAAACAAATATACAAATTTGCAACATAAGAGGAAACGTACAAACTCATCCGACCCATCAGTTGCATCAACTCCAACTTCTCCAGACTACAACAAAACCGCACAAATATGTTTGAAACAAGAATTGCAGAGAAATATCATTGGGAAGTCGTGAAAGATCGATGGGAGCGCACCTACTTGTTGTAAAATTAAAGGATTCTAGAGCACTGCAGTTGGTTAGAATACAATATACATTTTGTAATTGATAGAATTTCAATTTTACTCGTCTTGATTTCCAGATAAATATTGACTTCAACATTAAATTTCCTTTCAAATGCGGCCTTCTAGAAGAGAAGTGGGACGTTTTCAAAGACAAAATCAAGCCGTTTCATGCTGCCCAACTCAAGAACAGGGCAAGCATAGCAGAATTTCAAAAGTTATTTCAATGCCCCAGTGAAGGTTTAAAAATATGTGTTCAAATTAAATGAAATTGTGTTCATATCAAACGAATGTGTTTTGAAATAGAGCTTAAAACAATTTCATTTAAGTTAAGCACAAAGGTATATCTTCGACTTAGTCGAATATTATTATTTCCGAATATTACTTTTGTACCTTGAGTATTAGTCTCTTTATTTTTTAAGTAGTTTTCAATTTTGGTGTTATATGGGAGGTGGGCGTGTTCGTGGGGGATGCATAGCTGCCTTTTGTGGGAATTTGTAATTGCTGTGGGAAAAGGGAATTTCCTTGGTATTTTTAAGTCAGCGTGCAATTTTTTAATTTGTGTGGGAATTTTGAATATTTGTAGGAATTTTGAGGTATTGTTTTAATGGCTGTGGCAGTTTTTGTGGTATTATTTAATTGCTGTGGTATTTTGTAGTTAAAACAAAAATTTATTAAAATTCCAATAAAAATAAACAATGGTATAACTTTTATTAGATTTAAGAATATTTAAGATTGATGTTTAAAGATAACAATAAATTTATGTTAACATAAAGAAACAACTGGTGTTTTTAAAAGCTTTTCCGTTCTTGCAGATACATGCTAAAAAAATTTAAAGCATGTGTTTAAAATTTCAAAGTATTGTCATTTAAAAATATATTAAAAGACAAGACCTTATATTTAATAGAACTTAATTTTAGTGGTGACCGTGGCGTGCAGGTTAAGTGTGTGGCTTAGCATGCTCGGAGCCCGAGTTCGATCCCCAATCGCGGCGAAAAGTTTTTTCAATAAAAAATTTTTCAGATCGGTCACCACCTCTCTGCAGACAATGGCAAACCTCAGAGAGTAAATAATGCCATGTAAAGCTTCTTGAGAACATTAACTTTAACCGTTCGGAGTCGGCATAAAACGTGTAGGTCCAGTTCTCTGTTAATAGTGTGCAAACATTTAATAACACACTCAACACAATTGATGATAAGAAGCTCGGTCAAAGTCTTTTCAAGGGCTGAAATGGCCAATTTGTTTTGTTTTTGTTTACTTAATTTTAAAATTAAATTGGGAGTAATTACTTTGAATTTCAAGAATTTTCCAACAGAAGTAAATTGAAAGTCATGACATTTAAAAGAACAGTACTTTCTGTAGATAAAGCAAATAAGGTATTTGGTTTTTATTCAAAAGGATTTCTTTTCATTTCAAAAATAAAAGACATGTCATTAGAATTAAAGAAGTTTTCTTTATAAATAAGACTCAAAACATTTCCTTTAAATTAAAAAGAAATTTTCGCCGGCTAGAAATCCTGCACATTTACTTCAAGTTTGAAAGTTTTTTCTTTTAATTTTAATGTAATTTTGCCTCAGTGTTTCAAAAAAATGTTATACTTTGCACACCAAACACAATAACCACATTTTTTTTTTTTTTGTAAATTTCGTAAACACGCGAAATAAATAGACTTTAGGCTTCTAGTACCAACCTATTTGATTTAAAAAAAAAAACGATGGAAAATAAAAAAAAAATATTTTCTGATGTGTCCAATATAATGGACAAATCCATTAAATACCCATTTTGCGCTTATTGCGGAAAGGCCAACAATTCGAGTCAACTGTCCGGGCATTTGTCGGCGACATTTTATACGGATTGTTGTATCGATTCTCCATTTATTACAAAGATTTTTAGCCTTTTCGATAACCTATTCACAAATCTCGTTTCGAATTTCTGCAAGTTCAATCGCCAATTATTTGAAATCATGGAACGATTCTCTAAACTTCATTTTAGGACCTTGTAATCTGAGCTGCACACTATCAATTCTCTTAAAGAGTTCATGCCAGAAATGGACTAAAGTTATGATATTTAAATTCAGTATATTTTGCAATGAGTTTGAAGCTTAATTTCTGGTACCACTCGTGGAAGTATTTTCATCTGCTAATTTTTCTAATACAGATTACACTAATATTAATTACAGAATCACGTTTAACAGTTTTTTTTTAAAGCATTTGTTAACAATTCCCATCGTGATAATGTTGAATATGTTATATTTTTTTATAATTCTTTGTTGAACGCTAGATATTTGACTTGACATAAAGGTAGCATTATCATACAGTTGGATAATTTAATTATTGAATTAATTAAGTTAAAAACAATTTTTTTGTAAAAATTTTTTTGTCTTGAGAATGATTTGGCGCCCCTCTTCGAGTGGCATCCGGGGTATGATAGACCCCCTGCCCCTCGCTACGCCACTGCAGCCCAAGAAGAGGATCTAGACATTTAAGTTCAGTCAATAAACTTCAAATTTTGCTCTTCATGGCCCTTTACGATGTAAGTTTAGTAATTTCAACAATAGCTTCATTAATTTTTGTGATTCGGTGGATGTCTTAAAACGGAAATTTAAATAATTAATGCATTTTAAACTTTCGTTTCAAACATTAATCGCTGTTTATAATATTCTATATTCTATAAAATTGTTGGCTGAAGTACATAATTCCATATACAGTACGACCTCGCTCAACGCAACCCTCGTTACACGCAACTCCTCGATAATTACAACACCCAAATTTTTAACATTGCAGACTCTGTTAACGCAACTTAAACAAAAAGTTACCTCAGTTAACGCAACTTTCTAAGGAAATCGTGTGTTTAAGTTTGTTTTGCTTTTTTCTTTCGTTCTTTTGTTAATTCGTCTCTGTCGAAAAAATATATAAGTATAATGTATAAGAATATATATATATAAATTTAGGATTCCCACGTATGAAGCATGTGTGTATGAATGTTTTCTAAACGCACTTAGTTTGTAGAATTTATTTGGCGATCAGTCGATTTACTCGTGCTGCACAAAAATGTTAAATCCTGGAAAAAGTGCATAGTGGTGTTGCTTTTAACTTGATATGCAATGAATATAAAGTGCACAAATCGACAATAACAAGGATCAAGCGTAACGAAACTGCGCTGAGAAAATTCGTCACAAATACGGAATCCGGACCAGGAAAGCGAGTGGCAGTAAGAGGCTGCGAATATGCCAAAATGGAGAAGGCATTGTACAGATGGTTTCTCAAGCAAAGGGAGCGAAATATATATCTATAAAAATTGTAAAGGCAAAGGCTCGCCAGTTGCATTCCAGACTTGAAGACAATTCTAGCACATTCAACGCGAGTAACGGCTGGTTTTCAAATTTTAAAAAACGTCACGGCATTCGCATGCTAAAAGTTTGCGGTGAGAAATTGTGAAATAAGCCAATGCTTTCCGAGCCATTTCTGAAGGAGTTCAGAGAGAAAGTCAAGGAGCTCGATTTAACTCCAGATCAGATCTATAACGCTGATGAATATGGATTGTTTTATAATGTTGATTGCTATGTTGATGAAATGAAGACAAATTAAATTTTAATGTCAATTTTTGCAACAACCTCAGTTTTCGCAATTGGCCTGAATTTAATTGGTTGCGTTTAGCGAGGTCGTACTGTATTTGAGATAGTTTCAGATTTTTCCTTTATAAAATTGCGTTTTATGAAGAAAGCACCATCGAATATGATATGTAAGCTCAAACTTGTTTGTATTTAATTAAAAAACTTCAACTTTTTTCACTTGGCTTATAACTTGGTTTGGTGTGCCAGAGTTTCTTTTTTCCTGCGTTGGTCCAAATGCATATCCAATTAATAACATTAGCACGATGTTCCAAAATTACATAGTGACTCGTATACATATACAGTGGCTCAAAGTAATAATGGAACACACTTAAAAATTGCATTCAAATCTAAATTTAAGTTATTTTGATGGTCCAACTGGCAAGTTTTTGTATATTTTCAAGAGTATTATGTGATTGATATAAAATAATTATAAGAATATTGAATTAACAGTTCATTGATTTAAAAAAATAAAAAACAAAATTAATAACAAAAACCAACATCAAAGAAATAATGGAACACGACGTTAATTTATAAAAGCATAAGCAAAATAATAAAAAAAAACACAGAGTTAATATTAAGTTGGAAAGCCCTTCTGTTCAATTACCGCTTCCAAATGATTTCGCAATAATTCACCACAGGGTTGATAATCACTTTCTCAATTTGGTATAAAATTTTAGTAAAAATTCTACTAAATGAAAGAAATTGGTATCGAATAAAATTGTGTTGATTTAAAATAAAATGTAAGTGTTTTTATTAATTCAGCTTATAAGCAAAAATAAACAAAGGTTTTTTATTTCTATTTTAATTATTCGATAAAGTTTTTCTTAAAATCACAAAAAGGAACACAAGCCTTATTCATAAAATTAGATCAATAAAATCTATCAAATAAACACAAAGTTTAAATTCATTAAAAAACAAAAATGTAAAAAATAGGCACCATAAAATATAACCGTGTGAATTCCTTTTTTTAAATCTATTTCTTTTATATTCCCCTAGGTCAATCACCCATCCGTCCAAAATATGACATGTTTCACCCTAAAAAAATTTTAAAAAAATGTTAGACCAGGATATATTAAGGTAACGATTCTGTGTAACACCGCATATTTGTCTTTAAAATTTAACTCTACACATTTGTTTAAGACACTTAAAACAAAATAAAAAAGAAAACAATTCATTTCAAATTTAAACAGGAGTTGAAGTCGATCACTGACTTTCACGCAAAACTAGAAGAAACAGGCCTTATTTTGTTAAACGAAAGCAATCACCTTACTTGAGATTTCTTTGCCTGGCAATTCAATTTTTATACGAAATCAAGCAGTTACTCTTTGTATCTTTCTATCGTATTACAAATAAGGCCATACTACTTGATATTAGCAAGAGATTCATATACAGTGTCAGACAAAACAATAAGGCCAGCTTGTTCTAACATTAAGAATATAAAAAAAATGTTTGCTTAAAATAAAGTAAAACTTGTTAATTTTTTCTAAAAACAAAAACATTTCAATATAAGAAAGAAACTAGACATAAGTTCACTCTTAAAAAGGACAAACAAATAAGAACTCTTTACAAATAAATTAAATAAATTAAGTTGGCATCTTAAATTGTTTTCCAATGTTTATATTTCGTGGAATAGCCTTTGTTTTCAGCTTTTGATCTTTTGGGCATTGAGTCCACTAGAGACTCTCAAGTAGCTTGGGGTATAAAAACCAGGTTCGTTTGATATTTTCCCAAATATTGTCTTTTTTGTGGATCTGACACTTCCAATTTCCTCTTTAACTATGCCCCAAAAGTTCTCAATGAGATTGAGGTCGGGAAATTTGGAAGACCACGTTATAACATCAGTCCCCTTTCTAAAAGCCAATTTGGCGTTATCCAGTTATAATTGCAATTTTAGAGGCTCTGTGGACGTAAAGAAACCTGTCCATAGTTTCTTTTATCCAATACAGAGGTCCCACACCATACCAGGAGAAGCATCCCCATGCCATAATACTTCCCCCTCCATGTTTAAAGGTTTTCAAATATTTCTGGTTGAACTCTCTACTTTTTGGCCGCCTAACCGTTGGGTACCATCTCTTCTAACTAGATTTGTTATGCTTTCATCTGTCCACTCGTGGAACACGTTCCACTCAATGTATGTTTTATCTAACTCAAGAGCTGATTTGAAAGGATTACGTGCCATCAACAGATGTATGTGATCGTCATCTTAACTTGTAGTTTTACAGGGCCTACCTCCTTTGCAACGAAACTTCATACCTTTCGCCTTGACATTTTCTGTGTCGAATGGCAATGCCACATAAAGCTGTGGCATTCTATTCCATCAAGTTCCCAGCTATTTTACTTTTTTAGCATATGACATAATCTTATTTTTCTAAAAGAAATTTCGGACATAAACAGATTCATAAGAAAAAAAAACTTAAAATATTTTATGATTTAGGGTGTTCTTATTACTTTGTTCGACATATGACGAATTCATGTCGGAAATCATCAGATGTCATTTGAATTTTGTTTGGTTTTGAAACTGACAGTATGGCAATTTAAAGGCTTAAAAATGTTCAATGAGTGAAATAAAATGTACTGAAACCGCTTTGGTAGTATGAATGTAGAAAAAATTTAAAATTGTATCAAAAAAGTACAATTGTACCGAAAATATCACCCCTGATTCACAGTTTTCGGCAGTAGGACGGCTCCCTATTCTGCAACTCCTCAATAAGGGCTGTTTTTCGCTGATCACGAGTGAAACTGTGTGATTTTTCAACTTTATTTCAGATTACTCCATGTATGCTCAACAGGATTGAGGTCTGCAAATTGGGGTGGAGTTTCTTAGACATGTGGGAAATTATTAAGAAGTCAGCTTCTCACATTATAGGCCTTGTGTCTCGAATCGTTAGCCTGGCCAAACGATAATGAACTCTCAATTCCCAACTTTCTCACACTTTCCTTCAAAATATTCTTCAATATATTAAAGTATACGTGTTGGTCCATAATACCATTGATGATGTGAATCTTCCCAGGACCTGCAGCTGACATGGCACACCATAGCACCTATACCATGCTTTATTGTTTGAAAAAGTTCGTTTTTCTCAAGTTGCGCATTTTCTTTTCTTCACATGAGGGAGCCACCGTGAAAGGGATTTTTTCTAATTGGGAACAAGTTCTCATTATATATGAAAGCAAATTTAATGTTTGCCGATCAGATGGTTGATCCTTCGTGTTGAAAATGGTAAATGCGAAACTTTAGAAAAACTAACTTTGTCAAAGAATAAAGCACGGTATGGGTTCAGTGGTGCTATGGGGTTACATGTCAGCTGCAGGTCCTGAAAAGCTCCATATCATCGACGGTATTATAGACCGACATGTATACTTTAATATATTGAAGAATATTTTGAAGGAAAGTGTGAGAAAGTTGGGCATTGACAGTTAATTTTCATTTGACCAAGATAACGATCCGAGACACAAGTCATGTAATGTGAGAAGTTGACTGCTTAAAAATTGACCACATGTCTGGAAACTGGAACGTGCTTTGCAGACCTCAATCCTATTGAGCTCACAAATATATCTTAAAAACAAAAAACTAGTTAAAAAGTTTTTAATGGTACAGTTGGTTTAAAAGAAACTTTTATTTTAAAACCTTAAATATATCTGTGACAAATAATTAGAAACGCTTGCAAAATACATTAAATTCAGGTAAATAAAAGTAGTAAAATATTTGAAAACTTACTCCAACAGGTCGTCTTAACATTAAGGATAATGTCTTGCCATCGTTTTACCAAATAGCGCACCAAGCTTCCTTGACTCTTGCTAAAAAATCATCCAAATTTGTGATGTTTAGTGTGCTTACAGCATTTTTCAAATCGTTCAATGAATGCTCGATGAGATTTACATCAGGACTTGAAGTGTTTGCACTGGTTTACAAGACAAGATACATGATCTTTGACAAATTCAATACGTTGTTTTTTTTACGAGCCTTTCACTATGGGATTCTTGCGTGCAAGTCTTCCATGAAGGCCAGCTTGAATTAAAAGTCGTGCAACTGCTCATTTTGATACACTGACGCCAATTTCATCCACTATTTCACGCTGGATGACTGCTGTGCTCTTCCTTGGATCAGGTTTTGATGGTCGGACAATCTTTTGATCAATATGTACTGAAGTTTTGCGCGGTATTTATTGGAGTGGTACATTTTCCGTGGTTTTATATTCTTGAAGATTGTAACGAAGTTTTTAAGCCTGGGTATATCTCGCCGGATACCCAGGGTTCTTTACAAAAATATTTATATATTTGAGACCAAAAGTGTTTTTTAAAAGTAATAGAGTTCTGATTTATTATTTAAGTTCACTATTATTCATGCTATGATTACAAATTTGATTAATTTTTCATTTATATCATTCAGCTTATCATTCAACTATAGTTACTAATCTTCCTGATGTCATGCGATCCTTGCGGTCCTCCGGTCTTCCGCTCCGTTTGCTGACTCGTGAAAGAGGGGATTTAGGAGTTTATATGGGATTTTGAGGTTCCAGGATGTATCTAGTACTACTAGGGTAACCGATTAGAAAAGCTCGAAACCCGAAACATACAGTGTTCTCTAGTTCTACTAGGGTAACCGCTTAGAAAAGCTCGAAACCGGAAACATTCAGTTTTTCTCTAGTTCTACTAGGGTAGCCGCTTAGAAAAGCTCGAAACCCGAAACATACAGTTTTCTCTAGATCTACTAGGGTAACCGCTTAGAAAAGCTCGAAACCCGAAACATACAGTTTTCTCTAGTGCTACTAGGGTAACCGCTTAGAAAAGCTCGAAACTCGATCTTATAAATAATATTCAAATTCAACTAGGGTAACCGCTTACAAAAGCTCGAAACCCGCAATAAAGTGATAGGAAGGGATGTCTTACCTTTCACGATCAGCGATCAAAGAGATCGATTCTGTCTTCAGCCTCCCTTTTTATAGCACACAAATAGCTGCATTTGCCAACGGGATCTTATTTGTGCTATTTTTCATCAAATGTTTTTGCACATCTAACTGTGCACCAGTTTCTTGTTGTTGTCCTTAAGCCGCGTGTTTACTTCTTAGCTTTGTCTCAAGCTCTGGCTCGTCTGCGTTGTTGTTATTATGCTGTGGCTTTGTTATTGTTCATATTTCGGCGCGTGTTTAACATTGTTGTTATAATTGTGTGTGTCTGCATTACATACCGTTGTTTGGTGGCGTGTGCAATTCTTGTAGTTATGTGTTTTTGTTTGTCTTCTAAGCAGTTGTTGTTGTTATTGCTCTTGGTTTTGTGTTTGTTTATATTTTATTGCACCGCTGTTGTTGTTGTTGCTGCTTGGCTTGCTATTTTTCAAGCCTGCTACTATTTCTTCTTTATACGCCCGCTGTTGTTGTTGTTGTTGTTGTCGTTGTTGTTGTTGTTGTCGTTGTTGTTGTTGTTATTGTTGGATAGAGTTAACTATTGGGGTTATTGTTGTTGTTTAAAGTTGTTTTTGTGTTAGAAGTGAACTATTGTTGTAGTAGTTGTTGTTGTTGGTGTTGTTGTTGTTGTTGGTGTTGTTATTTGTGCTAGAAGTGAATTATTGTTGTTGTGGTTGTTGTTGTTGGTGTTGTTGTCTAAAGTTGCTGTTGTTGGAAGCAAACTATTGTTGTTGTTGTTGTTGGATTTGTTGTTTAAAGTTGTTGTTGTTAAAAGTAAACTATTGTAGTTGTGGTTGTTGTTGTAGCGGCTGTTGTTGTTGTTGAACTTTCATGTGGGCTGAAATTTGTCCCCAATTTCAGTTCCTCACAAGATGAGCAATAGTATTGAAAACCATCGTTTTTAGGTATTTGAATTGATCCATATGATAGCCCACCACTGTTCAATTCAATAATTGCCTTGCGGGTACCTGGCGTGCATCTCTTGGCTTTTTCCATTTTATGAATTTTTACTTATACAGTTTTTTGTTGAAATTATGTGCAAACAGTTCAAAATAATAAAATCTTATCGAAATATTCAGAAATTATGCACAAAAAGTTTGAAAACTTTAATGTTAACAAATCGTTTCTAATAAGTTGTCACTGGAATAATTTAAGTTCTCTCACTAAAACTGATTTTGCTTCAATAAATTACTTGTAGAAAAGTCAGTTTAGTTGTTCTTGTAAAAAGATAGAAGAAATTAAGAAATAAAAAAATCAAATAGACCGTTACATTGCTAAACGCACGTCCAGTGCGGTAATGTGCAGCAAGTGCAGCAAGTATGATATCGTTTCTAATTAGTTGTGAACGGCTGTATATACCGTACCTCAAAAAAAAAGTGCGCCGTAAACCAGCGAATGACGCATTTTTATAAGACAATTACAAAAAAAAATTTTTTGTTTTTTTTGACCGTACGTAGGGGTCGCGCATTGACATATTTCTTCATATCTCTGGTGTTTACAGTCGGATTTTAAAGTTTGGTATATCAATGTTTTTGTCTCAAGGAGACCAATATGACCTCTATAAAGGTCATTGACCTCAGGTGCACTGTTCTAGTTCTTACCCTCCAGATCTCAGTTCCTACCATCCTAATGTACCACCCTAATACCAGAAAACAAAGCTCTTAAAATATCATTAATCTTTTGCTCAGAAAAAATATCGATATTTCCAGTCAAACTATTTTTAAAAAATTTTTGCAAATTTTTTGTCGAACATAGGGATCTCTTTTCTCATTTTCATCATATCTTCGGTATTAAAAGTGTGATCATATTAAATGACATATCGATGTTTTTGTTTAAAGAGGCCAATTATTATTTCCAAAATAAAAAAAAAATTCCTACAGGTCCTTGGAAGGCCTAAATTGATTTTAAGGAATTTTAAAGCTCGTAAAAGAATAAAAAATCCGGATTTTTAAAACATATCGAAATTTAAACCAATTTATTCCAAGCATTCAGGTTATTGGCATCATTTTCTATCCCTAACGAGCGACCCAACAAACGAGCGCTATGTGAACGATGTTTTGATTCAATTGAAATCTGCATCTCTAACGAACTTGCTCGCCAACTCTTTCAGCAAGCTTATGCTTCTTACGTTTTTTGAAACTGTTATACACAAGCAATTCTCAAATTCAGAATTGCAATATCAAACATTTCAAAAATTTTCTATAATTCTTCTAATTTCTTAAAGATTTTTTAAATTTTTGGCTTTGTTTCTTGTTTGTTGGCAATGCCTTTGTCCAGTTTGTTTATATTTATAGACACCTGTTTTTGTTTATTTTGATTTTCGTTTGACAAACAATAAATTTATTTTCAAAAATTGTGTTGTGTTTGTAAAAAAATAGTGCTATAAATAAAATGTTTGCAGCGATTGCAGGTTGATTTTTCTGTGAATTAGGTCAGGCTGATGGTGAAAAGGCGAAGATGCACGAATATTTTGGACCCAGCAGATGCTGAGTAAGTTTTTTCATAACATTTATTTTCAAGTTCTTCACTGCTTTAAGGCCCTGCACGGGACGCTTTATCCTTATCAAACCAACGCTTCATATTCAGAGTGCAACACTCGTGATGCTATCCATTTTCAACAAAATGTTTATCGACGAGCGCTGCACAACGATACATAAAAGTGTTCGTTTGAATTTGAAGTTTCTCTTCGTCATTTGATTGACTGATAGAAATACAAATTCCAAATTTTTCAGTGTTCTACGTCATCGTTCACCAGGTGATCAGCTGTTATCGTCGGTTCATTCTGTTCGAATAACAAATTTGAAAACAACGAACGAGCAATGTTTTGAACGAGGCGAGTGTTAGGGATAGGGATACAGAATGAAGTTCGGATAGGGATACAGAATGTCTTATTGTCCTAAAATTTTACAATGGTTTAAAATTGCTAACGTTTCCTTCCATACAAAAACGTGGTAAAATATTACAACACTCAAACCTATGATTATTGTGGTGTCTTAAACAAACAGTTGTTCTTTTCTTGTATTCATTCCTTGTGCTTAATTTAATTTAATTTAATTAAAAACACGCAACGATTTTTTAATTTACTTGAGTCAGCCATTATTATGTCCAAGATATGCCTTTCGCATAAACCAGCTATTATTTTATATTTTTCGCTTTATTTTGGCATTGTGATGACAAACATTTATTTTTCCTTGTTTCGCATCAGCTGATTGAGAGTTGAAATAACACACTGAACTTAAAAAGGGGTTGTTCACATCAATAATATTTTTTCATCTTCACAACAAAAATACTTCACTTCAATAAATCACAACAAAAATAGAGTTGATACCTCTTTTAGCATTGGCATTAAAATTAAAACTTTAAAATTCTTTCAAAAGCTTTAAAATTCCTCAAAATCAATTTAAGGCCTTCCAAGGACTTGTAGGAATATATTTTTTTTTATTTAGGAGAAAATATAATTGGTCTTTTTTAACAAAAAACATCGATATGCTAATATGATATGTCAATATGATATGCAATATGATCATACTCTTAAAACCGAAGATATGATGAAAATGAAAAAAGGGAGCCCTACGTTCGGCAAAATATTTTCAAAAATTTTTTAAAAATAGTTTGACTGGAAATATCGATATTTTTTCTGAGCAAAAGATTATGCCGCGTTTCCATGTGATCTTCCAGTATCTTATCTTATACTCTATCACAAAACACTTGCTATAAAGAGCGATATGCATATATGTAACTTTTGTTATAAAAATTTAACAAGTCCGTATTTGTAAACAACGCAAAAATTAATTTTTCAAAAGTAAAATAACATATTAAAAATCAGTACCTGGGCGACCGAGCTCCGCTCAGATTCCTGCCGTATATTCAAATGTTTTCAAAGAATGAAGCGAGTCCTGTATACAAAAGTATATATATTCTTGATCAGCGTCACCACGTGAGTCGAGCTATCCATGACCGTCCGTCCGTCCGTCTGTCCGTCTGTGTGTTGTCCGTATACACAGGATAAGAAGAAGGAGTTGAGATAATTGGATGAAACTTGGTACACGTGGTCACATGTACCCAAGGATCTGCACTATTGAATATTTTTGGAATTCGCCTACGGACACGCCTACCTCCCGTACAACGCGAAAATTGAAAACTGGTTAACTCAGCTCATAATTAGCCTACAACAATAAAATTTGGTATGTATGTGTCTTATATTAACACAAAGATGTCTTTGAAAAATGGACGTCATCCGCTTACGGACACGCCCACCTCCCATACAACCCCAAAATTGAAAACGCAATAAATAAGCCTCTGTTTAACCTACAGAGCTAAAATTTGGCACATATGTTTTTTGTAACAAAACAAAGATGGTTTTGAAAAGTGGACATCATCCGCCCACGGACACGCCTACCTCCCATACAACGCGAAAATTGAAAACTGCATAACCCAGCTCGAATAAAATTTGATATGTATGTGTTTTATACAAACACAAAGATGTCTTCGAAAAATGGACGTCATCCGCTCAAGGACACGCCCACCTCCCATACAACCCAAAAATTGAAAACGCAATAAATAAGCCTCTGTTTGACCTACAGAGCTAAAATTTGGCACGTATGTTTTTTTATGACAAGACAAAGATAGTTTTGAAAAATGGACGTCATCCGCCTACGGACACGCCTTTTTCCCATACAACCCCAAAAGTTTTAAACTCAATAAATAAGGTTATGTTTGTCATAGAGAAATTAAACTTGGTATGGATGTATTTTATACCAAAACTAAGGTGTGTCCAAAAATTGGAAGTAATCCGTCCATGAACACGCCCAACTCCCATAGCGAAAGCACAATAAAGGCATTAACTGTGAGCTACAGGAATAAAACTTGGTATGTGTAAATTTTTCATCAACATTTAAATGCATATAAAATATAGGCTTCATCCGCCCTTGGAGACGCCCATTTACAATAAAAATTTTTTGTTTTTGAAAAGTGGGTTTAGGGTATTTCATAGTCGGCGTAGACCGACTTTAGACTTTCTTTACTTGTTTTTGCTTGTGTTGGTTTTGTTTTGAACGAACTGATTCGCAGCATTGGTGCTCTGCTCCACGTTAAGAGGGTGTTCTAAGTTAAGAGGGTGTTCCGATTAGATTTAACACTTATGAAAAAAACTATTGGCATTATTTTTCGTTGTATGCTATTACCCAATAGATGTCGTTTTCTATTTACTTAATATGATCTTTGCATCTAAAACAGCAACCGGTTGTTATTGAGTTGGACAGAAATCAACAGAGTCGTGGCTCAGTCGGATAAGCTGTTGTCGTGACAACGTCAAGAATCAAAGAAGCCAGGTTCGATACTTAGCCTGGTTGATAAGAATTTTTTTTTTTTAATTTTTTATTATTATAATTTTATTTTATTAATTATGTAATGTAACAATTGCATAGTGCAATATTTTTGTCACATCCTGTTGCTTGCGATAGCATGAACAAAATGTAAGCAAAATACAGCTTTTATTAGTCTTTTAGTTATTTTGTATTCAATTTTTAACATAAGTTACCATAATTCAAATTGTAGTCCCAATTAATTAAATTTAGGTACAGCTTTGACTAAAAATATGTCTAGTATTTTTAATCGTATCAATTCTAAAAACAGGATTAACATATGTATTAGTTCAATGTATTGTTTAAAAATTACTCTAAGATTTTTAACCGTAAAGTTGTTGTACTATGTGGTCTGTTCACACCTTAAGATATTTACAAAATTTGAATTTTCACTTCATCCTCCCCAGACGGCCGATTGAAAAATGTTAAAACTTTTTGTTTTGTTTTAAGACCGAATAAAAAAATTCTTAAGCCTGGTTTCCACTATGTCAATTTCAATGGTCAGTTGTTGTCAGTCACATGAAAAATGCCAACACGTTGTCATTTTTTTGCTGTTTGACAATGGCGAAAAATATGAAAAACTGATCTCTTCACACGTTTATAGCAAAAATTGCAAAAAAAAATGTTATTTATGTGATTTTTTAAACTTTTAAATTTCATGTCAAACAAAAAATGACGAAGTGAAGACCAAGCATTAGAGTAAATTTGATCCTAATTTATTTCGAATTTTTATAAGGCATTTAAAATTTTGTAAACTTACTGCAAATAAAAAAGAAGGAACTAAAAAATTTTTTCAAGCTTTTTACAGTTTTATGGTCCAAGATTCCTTTATTATATACAAAATAATTATTTGACCTAATAAGAAAAACATTTTTGCTCCAGATTTTATAACAATATCTCAAACGGTATAGAAGTTATGAACGATTAAGTGAAATATATATCAGAAAAAATTGAAATTACAAAAAGCATAACATTTGGCCATTATATTTTATTTTGATGGAATATTAATTTGTTTCTTAAAATTACAAAAAAAAGTGCACTTTTTGAGATGTGAGCAAATTAGATTTATTTTTTCAAAACGTAGGAAACTCTTGCATAGGAAACTCTTACAAAAATATTTTCCTTTTTAAAATTTGTTTAAGATTTGATGTAAATTACTCTATTTGTAAGATTTCTTTTTATATCAAAAATTGGTGCATCAAAACTGTACTAAAAACGTTTCTATAAAAAAATAAATGAAAAATATAACAAATTCACTAAATCACTGTTTGGTGAAGCATAAAAATAAAAACAAAAAAATTAATATGCACGGCTGGCGGGATTCGAACTCATAACCTCGATACCATTGGACAGAAGCTCTATTCTCTGAGCTATCACTGCTATATGAACGCAAGCAAACTTAACATAACATATTCGGCAGGAAAATTAAGGTATTTATTAAATGCGTGAAAACTCGGAAAAACAGCTTTTCCCAGAGATGAGACCTAGCTGGAGCCCCCTCTTTATCTATATTGTAAATTTCATCGAAATCGTTAGTGCCATTTTCGAGAACGCAATTGCAAATATATATACAAATATTGCTCGTTTAATAGAATAAGATTAGGATGTATGCTAACACACATTTAGACTTGGGAACAGCATTACCTTCGACCTAGCGACGATGACATCTAATGCAATAATAATAGAAAACTAAAACTATGCCAGCCTTCAAGAATTTATTTTTATTTTCATGCGTTTTATTGTTGTTTGTTAACGTGGTTCAATTAATAAAATTGTAATCTCAAACTTCTTAGTCGTAGTAAATGATTTGCAATTATTTGTAAGCGTTAACATCACCACTATTGCTTGAGCCAACAGCAACGGGGCCACCTTTCTGCGTGTAGACCGTGGCATTGGGATTTCAAAACGAACATGAAGAAACAAGCACTGATGTTGCTACCGAAACTCGTACGGCACCAGCGCATTGCTGTTGTTGTTGTTGGTGGTTGTGGTGGTGGTGGTGGTGCTGCTGCTGATGTTGCTGTGCCTCAGAAACCACCACGTATTCAGTTAGCGCGTTGCCACGCGTATTGAAGAGCAAAAGTGGCACACGTTTGCTGATCACTGGCTCCTGCTGCGGCCGCATTTATACTGTTTAACATGGCCGAGGAAAGTCCTGGACCATCACTAGCTCCCTGCAGTGGCGGTGTATCGTTATGCGAAGCTGTGTATCGTTGAGCTGGCGACTGCGGAATTCGAAGAGCCAGAGTCCGATGAACATGCAGAAACAAGCACTGATGTTGCTACCAAAACGGGTACGACGCCAGCGCAAAGCTTTTGTTCCTGTTGATGTTCTTGCTGCTGATATTGCTGTGCCTCAGAAACATCCACGTATTCTGTTGGCGCATTGATACACGCATTAAATGGATGACCGTCTTGTGCACGTTTGCTGTTGACTGGCTGCTGCTGCGGACGCATTTACACTGCTTAATATAGGCGAGGAAGGTATTGCAGTGGCGGAGTATCGTTCATACGTAGCGATGTATCGTTGAGTTGGCGCCTGTGGAACTGCATGGTGGTAAATATAGATTGAATCAGTTGGCATGAAGGCAAGAAGTTAAGCGATTTTTGCTTGAGATCCAGCACTTCCTCTTCCATAGAGCGCCGACCATCTAGCGTGAAAAGGAACAGTTTAGTTTTTTATGCGGAAAGAAACAGTTAAAAACTTACTCTTTGCAATTTCAAGCTGTTGTTTGTCTGCCGATAATATTAAAATTTTTAGAAATGTCACATAGAATTAAAAATGCCAAGCAGCTATAAACACGGTTGTAAAAACTTATAGCATGTGATTCACTTTTATAGGAAAAGTTCAAAAAGTTGAACTTTTTCTATCTTCTAGTATCTCATGAAATCTCAGAGGATATCACATGCTATAAAAGTAGAAAATGTATGCCTATTTCACACTTACATAAGCCAATTCCATAAGATAGGGTTCACATGCTCATTCTTTCTTACAAAAAATGTGATTGTGGGAGATCGTAGAAGTAACAGATCTGGAGGGTAAGTACTATAACGGTTTACCTGAGGTCAATGACTTCTATAGAGGTCTCTTTCAGACAAAAACATTTGTATACCAAACTTAAAAATCCGACTGTAAACAACAAAGATATGAAGAAATATGTCAATGTGCGACCCCTACGTTCGAACAAAAATTTTTTTTCGTAATTGTCTTGCAAAAATGCGTCATATTCGCTGGTATACGGCGCACTTTTTTTTGCATAGGAGGTTGTACGGTCTATTATACATATATATTTGTGCATATTTACACGTAAATATCTGCGTTATATTTGGAATTGGTTTAAGAGTTTAATCTGTGTGTTTAAGAGTTTAATCTCTTTTCTACGTAGGTTCTTGGGTTGAATAGTGGTCACAAACTTACAATAATCATATTATTTATAGTAACTTTGGTCATTTTGTTTTGGAGTTTTATGAAAAGATTACTGTTTATTTGATGTTGTTTACTTTCTTAAATTCGCTGAAAAGCCAATTAATGTGCTTAATGAAAATTCGTACTTCGCCAACTGGGTGTGTGTTTAAGGACGTAGTTGCATTCTGTCTGTTCCGGTTGATCCGGAAATGCATTTTTATAAGCACTTTTTGTATTTTGTTTCTGTATATTAGTTTTTTTTTTTGTTTTTTTAATTTCAATTTGTTAAAAACATGTCATCTACATTTAGATAAGATGATTCACAAATAACTTTTCTATTGGAACAGCTATGCCACCTCTGTGTGGAGAGCACCAAAATCAAGTTCACAACACGTGCATATAAACTAGTTCGATTTTAGTTTTAAGCATTATTTCATGCATTTTTATGCAAATGAAATCAACAATTTTTAATTCATTTAGATTTAAGAATCAAATTGTGTCCTTATGTGAAGACTGCCTAATTTTTGTTACTTTTTGTAAAACAAATTAATTTTTTATATATTTTTTTATTTGACTGAAAATAAATGAAATAAATGGTCTAAATTCAAAACTTAGTAATATTTATTTTTATTACATCCTGAAATGAAACAAAATGAAGGTACGTCAATCAGGCGTATCCTTATCTATTCAGGGGTAGAAAATAACGTTATCTCACTAGGGTTAATGAAGAAAATAATGAAAAAAATACTGAGAAAAATTTTAAGTTGTGACTGTTTTGTGTTTAGTGTGCGATATATTGAAATGCGAAATTAACTAGTAAGCTTAATCAATTTTCTGAGTTCATACGAAAAGTTTGAATAAAATTCCTATTATTAACTTTTTATACCCGTTTATTTAGCCAATTACTTTCAATGTGATGATTAGTCGATGTAACTTTTTCTGTAACATCAAAAGCTTTTGAGTTTTGTACAAAAACATAAAAAGAGATACGAATTTTTAAAAATTTTATTTTTCGTATTTTTCTCGGAAAGTATTTTCTCCGTTCATATCTCGGTAATTTGTGGAGCTTTTTGAGGGTGTGGACTTATTTGGCGTAGAATTTGATTGTCTTTAACTTGTCCCTTGACATTTTTTGGTGAAGGGTGGACGGTCTTTGAGAATTTTGCAAAAAACTGAAATCTGAAACTTAAAAGTAGGCGTGGAACCGAAGCTCACTAGGTAGAATGGGACAAACTTTAAATCAAATTTAAGACCAAATAAAGCCGTAAAGACGATTTCCAGCTTTCCGCCAATTATTTTCAAGCAAAATCCTAATTTTACTGGCCTATTACCCCTGATAATTTAAATAATATATCAATATATTTCTGAGTTCAAAGGCTTGTCTTAAAGGTCTGTTGGTTAGAGATAATCTTGCGGATAATAATATATTTCTTTCTGATTCCTATCCTGCTTCCTCAACGTTAACATCATTTGAGCTAAAATAGCTGCTATCTTTTTGGAGCATTTAAAAGTTATGCAGTACCAGCCGCGTACCATGGGGGGGGGCGGGTTGGCGATCCGCCCCGGGCGGAATTAATTTAGGGGCGGCACTGAAGCTAAATTAAGCCTTTTACAAAAGAAATACACTGGTGGCCAAAACTAAAGCAACTCAATATCAGTATGGGGCATAAACTTAATAAAAGTCACAATGTTAAAGATAGAGCGAATTTTTTTTTTCTAAAACATAATTATTTATAAACTAATTGAAAAAGAAACTGAAAGAATTCTATTCATTTATGTATGTTTTTAAATAATGTACTAAATGCATAAGGCTCAAAATTTCCTTGGTCATAACTAAAGCAACTCTACTGTAAGGCCGCGTTCATAGTGGAAGCTGAAGCTGAAACTTTTTACAGCTGCTGAAAACGCTTTGTGTACAATCATATGGAAAAAGCGCAAAGTGTTCATACTGCAAGCTTAAAATCAAGGTTACGCCAATTTTGAGGCTTTTTGATACTTTTTTCTTCTATCTCACTTGGGCACACGGTGTTGACTTTTTGTTTCATGTTGTACTTATGCTTTGGGTTTCAGCTTATTTTAACATACTTTTTGGCACTTTTTCTTCCATCTCGTTTGTGTGCACAGTTTTGCTTTTTTGTTTCATTTCGTAAGTATGCTTTGTGATGTAGGTTATTTTCATACTTTTTAACGCTTTTCTTGGCTGTTTTTTTTTTATTTCAGAAAAAGCGTCATGATATCGCTTGAAAAAGCTTAACCAGCTTCAGCTTCCACTATGAACGCGGCCTAAGATTTGTTTTGGCAACGATAGTTGTAAGAAGAACCGTTGTAAGCGAAGTAAACATGTTCCGTTATGTTTACTATAATTGTTTGCCTGACATAGAAAAAGTTATTTTTGTAATTGGCTGCGTTTTAATCAAGTTAGAAGTGATTTTTAAAAATTTAATTAAAATGGCAAGAAACAAGTATAATTCATGTATAAAAGAGAAAATAATTAGTGAATACAAAAAGGGTAAATGTCAAAAAGCTTTATGTGAACAATTTTTCACTGTGGCGGAAGGCCAAGGAAAACCTCACCGCGAATGAACCAAAATACAATCCGTGAAATAAAAAAAAAACCCATTTGTAACATCCACGGAAATAGTCCGAGATTTAGGATTAGATATCAGCGCTAGAACCGTTCGCAGGCGAGCTATAGAGGCCGGATTACGTGCACGCAAACCAGCCAAAAAGCCATTTATTTCATCGGTTGGCTAGGCTGGCCTTTGCAAGAGAGCATGTCGTTTGGAATGTTGCTCAGTGGAAAAATATTTTGTTCTCCGATGAATCAAAATTTAATATCAAGGGCTCTGACATGAAAAATTTTACCGTAAGACCGGCCAAAAGCGCTTAAATCCTAAATACTGTAAGGGAACTGTGAAGCACGGATTATATTATTATATTTTATTTTGATGGAATATTAATTTGTTTCTTAAAATTACAAAAAAAAGTGCACTTTTTGAGATGTGAGCAAATTAGATTTATTTTTTCAAAACGTAGGAAACTCTTGCATAGGAAACTCTTACAAAAATATTTTCCTTATTAAAATTTGTTTAAGATTTGATGTAAATTACTCTATTTGTAAGATTTCTTTTTATATCAAAAATTGGTGCATCAAAACTGTACTAAAAACGTTTCTATAAAAAAATAAATGAAAAATATAACAAATTCACTAAATCACTGTTTGGTGAAGCATAAAAATAAAAACAAAAAAATTAATATGCACGGCTGGCGGGATTCGAACTCATAACCTCGATACCATTGGACAGAAGCTCTATTCTCTGAGCTATCACTGCTATATGAACGCAAGCAAACTTAACATAACATATTCGGCAGGAAAATTAAGGTATTTATTAAATGCGTGAAAACTCGGAAAAACAGCTTTTCCCAGAGATGAGACCTAGCTGGAGCCCCCTCTTTATCTATATTGTAAATTTCATCGAAATCGTTAGTGCCATTTTCGAGAACGCAATTGCAAATATATATACAAATATTGCTCGTTTAATAGAATAAGATTAGGATGTATGCTAACACACATTTAGACTTGGGAACAGCATTACCTTCGACCTAGCGACGATGACATCTAATGCAATAATAATAGAAAACTAAAACTATGCCAGCCTTCAAGAGTTAATTTCAATTTTCATGCGTTTTATTGTTGTTTGTTAACGTGGTTCAATTAATAAAATTGTAATCTCAAACTTCTTAGTCGTAGTAAATGATTTGCAATTATTTGTAAGCGTTAACATCACCACTATTGCTTGAGCCAACAGCAACGGGGCCACCTTTCTGCGTGTAGACCGTGGCATTGGGATTTCAAAACGAACATGAAGAAACAAGCACTGATGTTGCTACCGAAACTCGTACGGCACCAGCGCATTGCTGTTGTTGTTGTTGGTGGTTGTGGTGGTGGTGGTGGTGCTGCTGCTGATGTTGCTGTGCCTCAGAAACCACCACGTATTCAGTTAGCGCGTTGCCACGCGTATTGAAGAGCAAAAGTGGCACACGTTTGCTGATCACTGGCTCCTGCTGCGGCCGCATTTATACTGTTTAACATGGCCGAGGAAAGTCCTGGACCATCACTAGCTCCCTGCAGTGGCGGTGTATCGTTATGCGAAGCTGTGTATCGTTGAGCTGGCGACTGCGGAATTCGAAGAGCCAGAGTCCGATGAACATGCAGAAACAAGCACTGATGTTGCTACCAAAACGGGTACGACGCCAGCGCAAAGCTTTTGTTCCTGTTGATGTTCTTGCTGCTGATATTGCTGTTCCTCAGAAACATCCACGTATTCTGTTGGCGCATTGATACACGCATTAAATGGATGACCGTCTTGTGCACGTTTGCTGTTGACTGGCTGCTGCTGCGGACGCATTTACACTGCTTAATATAGGCGAGGAAGGTATTGCAGTGGCGGAGTATCGTTCATACGTAGCGATGTATCGTTGAGTTGGCGCCTGTGGAACTGCATGGTGGTAAATATAGATTGAATCAGTTGGCATGAAGGCAAGAAGTTAAGCGATTTTTGCTTGAGATCCAGCACTTCCTCTTCCATAGAGCGCCGACCATCTAGCGTGAAAAGGAACAGTTTAGTTTTTTATGCGGAAAGAAACAGTTAAAAACTTACTCTTTGCAATTTCAAGCTGTTGTTTGTCTGCCGATAATATTAAAATTTTTAGAAATGTCACATAGAATTAAAAATGCCAAGCAGCTATAAACACGGTTGTAAAAACTTATAGCATGTGATTCACTTTTATAGGAAAAGTTCAAAAAGTTGAACTTTTTCTATCTTCTAGTATCTCATGAAATCTCAGAGGATATCACATGCTATAAAAGTAGAAAATGTATGCCTATTTCACACTTACATTAGCCAATTCCATAAGATAGGGTTCACATGCTCATTCTTTCTTACAAAAAATGTGATTGTGGGAGATCGTAGAAGTAACAGATCTGGAGGGTAAGTACTATAACGGTTTACCTGAGGTCAATGACTTCTATAGAGGTCTCTTTCAGACAAAAACATTTGTATACCAAACTTAAAAATCCGACTGTAAACAACAAAGATATGAAGAAATATGTCAATGTGCGACCCCTACGTTCGAACAAAAATTTTTTTTCGTAATTGTCTTGCAAAAATGCGTCATATTCGCTGGTATACGGCGCACTTTTTTTTGCATAGGAGGTTGTACGGTCTATTATACATATATATTTGTGCATATTTACACGTAAATATCTGCGTTATATTTGGAATTGGTTTAAGAGTTTAATCTGTGTGTTTAAGAGTTTAATCTCTTTTCTACGTAGGTTCTTGGGTTGAATAGTGGTCACAAACTTACAATAATCATATTATTTATAGTAACTTTGGTCATTTTGTTTTGGAGTTTTATGAAAAGATTACTGTTTATTTGATGTTGTTTACTTTCTTAAATTCGCTGAAAAGCCAATTAATGTGCTTAATGAAAATTCGTACTTCGCCAACTGGGTGTGTGTTTAAGGACGTAGTTGCATTCTGTCTGTTCCGGTTGATCCGGAAATGCATTTTTATAAGCACTTTTTGTATTTGTTTCTGTATATTAGTTTTTTTTTTTGTTTTTTTAATTTCAATTTGTTAAAAACATGTCATCTACATTTAGATAAGATGATTCACAAATAACTTTTCTATTGGAACAGCTATGCCACCTCTGTGTGGAGAGCACCAAAATCAAGTTCACAACACGTGCATATAAACTAGTTCGATTTTAGTTTTAAGCATTATTTCATGCATTTTTATGCAAATGAAATCAACAATTTTTAATTCATTTAGATTTAAGAATCAAATTGTGTCCTTATGTGAAGACTGCCTAATTTTTGTTACTTTTTGTAAAACAAATTAATTTTTTATATATTTTTTTATTTGACTGAAAATAAATGAAATAAATGGTCTAAATTCAAAACTTAGTAATATTTATTTTTATTACATCCTGAAATGAAACAAAATGAAGGTACGTCAATCAGGCGTATCCTTATCTATTCAGGGGTAGAAAATAACGTTATCTCACTAGGGTTAATGAAGAAAATAATGAAAAAAATACTGAGAAAAATTTTAAGTTGTGACTGTTTTGTGTTTAGTGTGCGATATATTGAAATGCGAAATTAACTAGTAAGCTTAATCAATTTTCTGAGTTCATACGAAAAGTTTGAATAAAATTCCTATTATTAACTTTTTATACCCGTTTATTTAGCCAATTACTTTCAATGTGATGATTAGTCGATGTAACTTTTTCTGTAACATCAAAAGCTTTTGAGTTTTGTACAAAAACATAAAAAGAGATACGAATTTTTAAAAATTTTATTTTTCGTATTTTTCTCGGAAAGTATTTTCTCCGTTCATATCTCGGTAATTTGTGGAGCTTTTTGAGGGTGTGGACTTATTTGGCGTAGAATTTGATTGTCTTTAACTTGTCCCTTGACATTTTTTGGTGAAGGGTGGACGGTCTTTGAGAATTTTGCAAAAAACTGAAATCTGAAACTTAAAAGTAGGCGTGGAACCGAAGCTCACTAGGTAGAATGGGACAAACTTTAAATCAAATTTAAGACCAAATAAAGCCGTAAAGACGATTTCCAGCTTTCCGCCAATTATTTTCAAGCAAAATCCTAATTTTACTGGCCTATTACCCCTGATAATTTAAATAATATATCAATATATTTCTGAGTTCAAAGGCTTGTCTTAAAGGTCTGTTGGTTAGAGATAATCTTGCGGATAATAATATATTTCTTTCTGATTCCTATCCTGCTTCCTCAACGTTAACATCATTTGAGCTAAAATAGCTGCTATCTTTTTGGAGCATTTAAAAGTTATGCAGTACCAGCCGCGTACCATGGGGGGGGGGCGGGTTGGCGATCCGCCCCGGGCGGAATTAATTTAGGGGCGGCACTGAAGCTAAATTAAGCCTTTTACAAAAGAAATACACTGGTGGCCAAAACTAAAGCAACTCAATATCAGTATGGGGCATAAACTTAATAAAAGTCACAATGTTAAAGATAGAGCGAATTTTTTTTTTCTAAAACATAATTATTTATAAACTAATTGAAAAAGAAACTGAAAGAATTCTATTCATTTATGTATGTTTTTAAATAATGTACTAAATGCATAAGGCTCAAAATTTCCTTGGTCATAACTAAAGCAACTCTACTGTAAGGCCGCGTTCATAGTGGAAGCTGAAGCTGAAACTTTTTACAGCTGCTGAAAACGCTTTGTGTACAATCATATGGAAAAAGCGCAAAGTGTTCATACTGCAAGCTTAAAATCAAGGTTACGCCAATTTTGAGGCTTTTTGATACTTTTTTCTTCTATCTCACTTGGGCACACGGTGTTGACTTTTTGTTTCATGTTGTACTTATGCTTTGGGTTTCAGCTTATTTTAACATACTTTTTGGCACTTTTTCTTCCATCTCGTTTGTGTGCACAGTTTTGCTTTTTTGTTTCATTTCGTAAGTATGCTTTGTGATGTAGGTTATTTTCATACTTTTTAACGCTTTTCTTGGCTGTTTTTTTTTTATTTCAGAAAAAGCGTCATGATATCGCTTGAAAAAGCTTAACCAGCTTCAGCTTCCACTATGAACGCGGCCTAAGATTTGTTTTGGCAACGATAGTTGTAAGAAGAACCGTTGTAAGCGAAGTAAACATGTTCCGTTATGTTTACTATAATTGTTTGCCTGACATAGAAAAAGTTATTTTTGTAATTGGCTGCGTTTTAATCAAGTTAGAAGTGATTTTTAAAAATTTAATTAAAATGGCAAGAAACAAGTATAATTCATGTATAAAAGAGAAAATAATTAGTGAATACAAAAAGGGTAAATGTCAAAAAGCTTTATGTGAACAATTTTTCACTGTGGCGGAAGGCCAAGGAAAACCTCACCGCGAATGAACCAAAATACAATCCGTGAAATAAAAAAAAAACCCATTTGTAACATCCACGGAAATAGTCCGAGATTTAGGATTAGATATCAGCGCTAGAACCGTTCGCAGGCGAGCTATAGAGGCCGGATTACGTGCACGCAAACCAGCCAAAAAGCCATTTATTTCATCGGTTGGCTAGGCTGGCCTTTGCAAGAGAGCATGTCGTTTGGAATGTTGCTCAGTGGAAAAATATTTTGTTCTCCGATGAATCAAAATTTAATATCAAGGGCTCTGACATGAAAAATTTTACCGTAAGACCGGCCAAAAGCGCTTAAATCCTAAATACTGTAAGGGAACTGTGAAGCACGGATTATATTATTATATTTTATTTTGATGGAATATTAATTTGTTTCTTAAAATTACAAAAAAAAGTGCACTTTTTGAGATGTGAGCAAATTAGATTTATTTTTTCAAAACGTAGGAAACTCTTGCATAGGAAACTCTTACAAAAATATTTTCCTTTTTAAAATTTGTTTAAGATTTGATGTAAATTACTCTATTTGTAAGATTTCTTTTTATATCAAAAATTGGTGCATCAAAACTGTACTAAAAACGTTTCTATAAAAAAATAAATGAAAAATATAACAAATTCACTAAATCACTGTTTGGTGAAGCATAAAAATAAAAACAAAAAAATTAATATGCACGGCTGGCGGGATTCGAACTCATAACCTCGATACCATTGGACAGAAGCTCTATTCTCTGAGCTATCACTGCTATATGAACGCAAGCAAACTTAACATAACATATTCGGCAGGAAAATTAAGGTATTTATTAAATGCGTGAAAACTCGGAAAAACAGCTTTTCCCAGAGATGAGACCTAGCTGGAGCCCCCTCTTTATCTATATTGTAAATTTCATCGAAATCGTTAGTGCCATTTTCGAGAACGCAATTGCAAATATATATACAAATATTGCTCGTTTAATAGAATAAGATTAGGATGTATGCTAACACACATTTAGACTTGGGAACAGCATTACCTTCGACCTAGCGACGATGACATCTAATGCAATAATAATAGAAAACTAAAACTATGCCAGCCTTCAAGAGTTAATTTCAATTTTCATGCGTTTTATTGTTGTTTGTTAACGTGGTTCAATTAATAAAATTGTAATCTCAAACTTCTTAGTCGTAGTAAATGATTTGCAATTATTTGTAAGCGTTAACATCACCACTATTGCTTGAGCCAACAGCAACGGGGCCACCTTTCTGCGTGTAGACCGTGGCATTGGGATTTCAAAACGAACATGAAGAAACAAGCACTGATGTTGCTACCGAAACTCGTACGGCACCAGCGCATTGCTGTTGTTGTTGTTGGTGGTTGTGGTGGTGGTGGTGGTGCTGCTGCTGATGTTGCTGTGCCTCAGAAACCACCACGTATTCAGTTAGCGCGTTGCCACGCGTATTGAAGAGCAAAAGTGGCACACGTTTGCTGATCACTGGCTCCTGCTGCGGCCGCATTTATACTGTTTAACATGGCCGAGGAAAGTCCTGGACCATCACTAGCTCCCTGCAGTGGCGGTGTATCGTTATGCGAAGCTGTGTATCGTTGAGCTGGCGACTGCGGAATTCGAAGAGCCAGAGTCCGATGAACATGCAGAAACAAGCACTGATGTTGCTACCAAAACGGGTACGACGCCAGCGCAAAGCTTTTGTTCCTGTTGATGTTCTTGCTGCTGATATTGCTGTGCCTCAGAAACATCCACGTATTCTGTTGGCGCATTGATACACGCATTAAATGGATGACCGTCTTGTGCACGTTTGCTGTTGACTGGCTGCTGCTGCGGACGCATTTACACTGCTTAATATAGGCGAGGAAGGTATTGCAGTGGCGGAGTATCGTTCATACGTAGCGATGTATCGTTGAGTTGGCGCCTGTGGAACTGCATGGTGGTAAATATAGATTGAATCAGTTGGCATGAAGGCAAGAAGTTAAGCGATTTTTGCTTGAGATCCAGCACTTCCTCTTCCATAGAGCGCCGACCATCTAGCGTGAAAAGGAACAGTTTAGTTTTTTATGCGGAAAGAAACAGTTAAAAACTTACTCTTTGCAATTTCAAGCTGTTGTTTGTCTGCCGATAATATTAAAATTTTTAGAAATGTCACATAGAATTAAAAATGCCAAGCAGCTATAAACACGGTTGTAAAAACTTATAGCATGTGATTCACTTTTATAGGAAAAGTTCAAAAAGTTGAACTTTTTCTATCTTCTAGTATCTCATGAAATCTCAGAGGATATCACATGCTATAAAAGTAGAAAATGTATGCCTATTTCACACTTACATAAGCCAATTCCATAAGATAGGGTTCACATGCTCATTCTTTCTTACAAAAAATGTGATTGTGGGAGATCGTAGAAGTAACAGATCTGGAGGGTAAGTACTATAACGGTTTACCTGAGGTCAATGACTTCTATAGAGGTCTCTTTCAGACAAAAACATTTGTATACCAAACTTAAAAATCCGACTGTAAACAACAAAGATATGAAGAAATATGTCAATGTGCGACCCCTACGTTCGAACAAAAATTTTTTTTCGTAATTGTCTTGCAAAAATGCGTCATATTCGCTGGTATACGGCGCACTTTTTTTTGCATAGGAGGTTGTACGGTCTATTATACATATATATTTGTGCATATTTACACGTAAATATCTGCGTTATATTTGGAATTGGTTTAAGAGTTTAATCTGTGTGTTTAAGAGTTTAATCTCTTTTCTACGTAGGTTCTTGGGTTGAATAGTGGTCACAAACTTACAATAATCATATTATTTATAGTAACTTTGGTCATTTTGTTTTGGAGTTTTATGAAAAGATTACTGTTTATTTGATGTTGTTTACTTTCTTAAATTCGCTGAAAAGCCAATTAATGTGCTTAATGAAAATTCGTACTTCGCCAACTGGGTGTGTGTTTAAGGACGTAGTTGCATTCTGTCTGTTCCGGTTGATCCGGAAATGCATTTTTATAAGCACTTTTTGTATTTTGTTTCTGTATATTAGTTTTTTTTTTTGTTTTTTTAATTTCAATTTGTTAAAAACATGTCATCTACATTTAGATAAGATGATTCACAAATAACTTTTCTATTGGAACAGCTATGCCACCTCTGTGTGGAGAGCACCAAAATCAAGTTCACAACACGTGCATATAAACTAGTTCGATTTTAGTTTTAAGCATTATTTCATGCATTTTTATGCAAATGAAATCAACAATTTTTAATTCATTTAGATTTAAGAATCAAATTGTGTCCTTATGTGAAGACTGCCTAATTTTTGTTACTTTTTGTAAAACAAATTAATTTTTTATATATTTTTTTATTTGACTGAAAATAAATGAAATAAATGGTCTAAATTCAAAACTTAGTAATATTTATTTTTATTACATCCTGAAATGAAACAAAATGAAGGTACGTCAATCAGGCGTATCCTTATCTATTCAGGGGTAGAAAATAACGTTATCTCACTAGGGTTAATGAAGAAAATAATGAAAAAAATACTGAGAAAAATTTTAAGTTGTGACTGTTTTGTGTTTAGTGTGCGATATATTGAAATGCGAAATTAACTAGTAAGCTTAATCAATTTTCTGAGTTCATACGAAAAGTTTGAATAAAATTCCTATTATTAACTTTTTATACCCGTTTATTTAGCCAATTACTTTCAATGTGATGATTAGTCGATGTAACTTTTTCTGTAACATCAAAAGCTTTTGAGTTTTGTACAAAAACATAAAAAGAGATACGAATTTTTAAAAATTTTATTTTTCGTATTTTTCTCGGAAAGTATTTTCTCCGTTCATATCTCGGTAATTTGTGGAGCTTTTTGAGGGTGTGGACTTATTTGGCGTAGAATTTGATTGTCTTTAACTTGTCCCTTGACATTTTTTGGTGAAGGGTGGACGGTCTTTGAGAATTTTGCAAAAAACTGAAATCTGAAACTTAAAAGTAGGCGTGGAACCGAAGCTCACTAGGTAGAATGGGACAAACTTTAAATCAAATTTAAGACCAAATAAAGCCGTAAAGACGATTTCCAGCTTTCCGCCAATTATTTTCAAGCAAAATCCTAATTTTACTGGCCTATTACCCCTGATAATTTAAATAATATATCAATATATTTCTGAGTTCAAAGGCTTGTCTTAAAGGTCTGTTGGTTAGAGATAATCTTGCGGATAATAATATATTTCTTTCTGATTCCTATCCTGCTTCCTCAACGTTAACATCATTTGAGCTAAAATAGCTGCTATCTTTTTGGAGCATTTAAAAGTTATGCAGTACCAGCCGCGTACCATGGGGGGGGGCGGGTTGGCGATCCGCCCCGGGCGGAATTAATTTAGGGGCGGCACTGAAGCTAAATTAAGCCTTTTACAAAAGAAATACACTGGTGGCCAAAACTAAAGCAACTCAATATCAGTATGGGGCATAAACTTAATAAAAGTCACAATGTTAAAGATAGAGCGAATTTTTTTTTTCTAAAACATAATTATTTATAAACTAATTGAAAAAGAAACTGAAAGAATTCTATTCATTTATGTATGTTTTTAAATAATGTACTAAATGCATAAGGCTCAAAATTTCCTTGGTCATAACTAAAGCAACTCTACTGTAAGGCCGCGTTCATAGTGGAAGCTGAAGCTGAAACTTTTTACAGCTGCTGAAAACGCTTTGTGTACAATCATATGGAAAAAGCGCAAAGTGTTCATACTGCAAGCTTAAAATCAAGGTTACGCCAATTTTGAGGCTTTTTGATACTTTTTTCTTCTATCTCACTTGGGCACACGGTGTTGACTTTTTGTTTCATGTTGTACTTATGCTTTGGGTTTCAGCTTATTTTAACATACTTTTTGGCACTTTTTCTTCCATCTCGTTTGTGTGCACAGTTTTGCTTTTTTGTTTCATTTCGTAAGTATGCTTTGTGATGTAGGTTATTTTCATACTTTTTAACGCTTTTCTTGGCTGTTTTTTTTTTATTTCAGAAAAAGCGTCATGATATCGCTTGAAAAAGCTTAACCAGCTTCAGCTTCCACTATGAACGCGGCCTAAGATTTGTTTTGGCAACGATAGTTGTAAGAAGAACCGTTGTAAGCGAAGTAAACATGTTCCGTTATGTTTACTATAATTGTTTGCCTGACATAGAAAAAGTTATTTTTGTAATTGGCTGCGTTTTAATCAAGTTAGAAGTGATTTTTAAAAATTTAATTAAAATGGCAAGAAACAAGTATAATTCATGTATAAAAGAGAAAATAATTAGTGAATACAAAAAGGGTAAATGTCAAAAAGCTTTATGTGAACAATTTTTCACTGTGGCGGAAGGCCAAGGAAAACCTCACCGCGAATGAACCAAAATACAATCCGTGAAATAAAAAAAAAACCCATTTGTAACATCCACGGAAATAGTCCGAGATTTAGGATTAGATATCAGCGCTAGAACCGTTCGCAGGCGAGCTATAGAGGCCGGATTACGTGCACGCAAACCAGCCAAAAAGCCATTTATTTCATCGGTTGGCTAGGCTGGCCTTTGCAAGAGAGCATGTCGTTTGGAATGTTGCTCAGTGGAAAAATATTTTGTTCTCCGATGAATCAAAATTTAATATCAAGGGCTCTGACATGAAAAATTTTACCGTAAGACCGGCCAAAAGCGCTTAAATCCTAAATACTGTAAGGGAACTGTGAAGCACGGATTATATTATTATATTTTATTTTGATGGAATATTAATTTGTTTCTTAAAATTACAAAAAAAAGTGCACTTTTTGAGATGTGAGCAAATTAGATTTATTTTTTCAAAACGTAGGAAACTCTTGCATAGGAAACTCTTACAAAAATATTTTCCTTATTAAAATTTGTTTAAGATTTGATGTAAATTACTCTATTTGTAAGATTTCTTTTTATATCAAAAATTGGTGCATCAAAACTGTACTAAAAACGTTTCTATAAAAAAATAAATGAAAAATATAACAAATTCACTAAATCACTGTTTGGTGAAGCATAAAAATAAAAACAAAAAAATTAATATGCACGGCTGGCGGGATTCGAACTCATAACCTCGATACCATTGGACAGAAGCTCTATTCTCTGAGCTATCACTGCTATATGAACGCAAGCAAACTTAACATAACATATTCGGCAGGAAAATTAAGGTATTTATTAAATGCGTGAAAACTCGGAAAAACAGCTTTTCCCAGAGATGAGACCTAGCTGGAGCCCCCTCTTTATCTATATTGTAAATTTCATCGAAATCGTTAGTGCCATTTTCGAGAACGCAATTGCAAATATATATACAAATATTGCTCGTTTAATAGAATAAGATTAGGATGTATGCTAACACACATTTAGACTTGGGAACAGCATTACCTTCGACCTAGCGACGATGACATCTAATGCAATAATAATAGAAAACTAAAACTATGCCAGCCTTCAAGAGTTAATTTCAATTTTCATGCGTTTTATTGTTGTTTGTTAACGTGGTTCAATTAATAAAATTGTAATCTCAAACTTCTTAGTCGTAGTAAATGATTTGCAATTATTTGTAAGCGTTAACATCACCACTATTGCTTGAGCCAACAGCAACGGGGCCACCTTTCTGCGTGTAGACCGTGGCATTGGGATTTCAAAACGAACATGAAGAAACAAGCACTGATGTTGCTACCGAAACTCGTACGGCACCAGCGCATTGCTGTTGTTGTTGTTGGTGGTTGTGGTGGTGGTGGTGGTGCTGCTGCTGATGTTGCTGTGCCTCAGAAACCACCACGTATTCAGTTAGCGCGTTGCCACGCGTATTGAAGAGCAAAAGTGGCACACGTTTGCTGATCACTGGCTCCTGCTGCGGCCGCATTTATACTGTTTAACATGGCCGAGGAAAGTCCTGGACCATCACTAGCTCCCTGCAGTGGCGGTGTATCGTTATGCGAAGCTGTGTATCGTTGAGCTGGCGACTGCGGAATTCGAAGAGCCAGAGTCCGATGAACATGCAGAAACAAGCACTGATGCTGCTACCAAAACGGGTACGACGCCAGCGCAAAGCTTTTGTTCCTGTTGATGTTCTTGCTGCTGATATTGCTGTGCCTCAGAAACATCCACGTATTCTGTTGGCGCATTGATACACGCATTAAATGGATGACCGTCTTGTGCACGTTTGCTGTTGACTGGCTGCTGCTGCGGACGCATTTACACTGCTTAATATAGGCGAGGAAGGTATTGCAGTGGCGGAGTATCGTTCATACGTAGCGATGTATCGTTGAGTTGGCGCCTGTGGAACTGCATGGTGGTAAATATAGATTGAATCAGTTGGCATGAAGGCAAGAAGTTAAGCGATTTTTGCTTGAGATCCAGCACTTCCTCTTCCATAGAGCGCCGACCATCTAGCGTGAAAAGGAACAGTTTAGTTTTTTATGCGGAAAGAAACAGTTAAAAACTTACTCTTTGCAATTTCAAGCTGTTGTTTGTCTGCCGATAATATTAAAATTTTTAGAAATGTCACATAGAATTAAAAATGCCAAGCAGCTATAAACACGGTTGTAAAAACTTATAGCATGTGATTCACTTTTATAGGAAAAGTTCAAAAAGTTGAACTTTTTCTATCTTCTAGTATCTCATGAAATCTCAGAGGATATCACATGCTATAAAAGTAGAAAATGTATGCCTATTTCACACTTACATAAGCCAATTCCATAAGATAGGGTTCACATGCTCATTCTTTCTTACAAAAAATGTGATTGTGGGAGATCGTAGAAGTAACAGATCTGGAGGGTAAGTACTATAACGGTTTACCTGAGGTCAATGACTTCTATAGAGGTCTCTTTCAGACAAAAACATTTGTATACCAAACTTAAAAATCCGACTGTAAACAACAAAGATATGAAGAAATATGTCAATGTGCGACCCCTACGTTCGAACAAAAATTTTTTTTCGTAATTGTCTTGCAAAAATGCGTCATATTCGCTGGTATACGGCGCACTTTTTTTTGCATAGGAGGTTGTACGGTCTATTATACATATATATTTGTGCATATTTACACGTAAATATCTGCGTTATATTTGGAATTGGTTTAAGAGTTTAATCTGTGTGTTTAAGAGTTTAATCTCTTTTCTACGTAGGTTCTTGGGTTGAATAGTGGTCACAAACTTACAATAATCATATTATTTATAGTAACTTTGGTCATTTTGTTTTGGAGTTTTATGAAAAGATTACTGTTTATTTGATGTTGTTTACTTTCTTAAATTCGCTGAAAAGCCAATTAATGTGCTTAATGAAAATTCGTACTTCGCCAACTGGGTGTGTGTTTAAGGACGTAGTTGCATTCTGTCTGTTCCGGTTGATCCGGAAATGCATTTTTATAAGCACTTTTTGTATTTTGTTTCTGTATATTAGTTTTTTTTTTTGTTTTTTTAATTTCAATTTGTTAAAAACATGTCATCTACATTTAGATAAGATGATTCACAAATAACTTTTCTATTGGAACAGCTATGCCACCTCTGTGTGGAGAGCACCAAAATCAAGTTCACAACACGTGCATATAAACTAGTTCGATTTTAGTTTTAAGCATTATTTCATGCATTTTTATGCAAATGAAATCAACAATTTTTAATTCATTTAGATTTAAGAATCAAATTGTGTCCTTATGTGAAGACTGCCTAATTTTTGTTACTTTTTGTAAAACAAATTAATTTTTTATATATTTTTTTATTTGACTGAAAATAAATGAAATAAATGGTCTAAATTCAAAACTTAGTAATATTTATTTTTATTACATCCTGAAATGAAACAAAATGAAGGTACGTCAATCAGGCGTATCCTTATCTATTCAGGGGTAGAAAATAACGTTATCTCACTAGGGTTAATGAAGAAAATAATGAAAAAAATACTGAGAAAAATTTTAAGTTGTGACTGTTTTGTGTTTAGTGTGCGATATATTGAAATGCGAAATTAACTAGTAAGCTTAATCAATTTTCTGAGTTCATACGAAAAGTTTGAATAAAATTCCTATTATTAACTTTTTATACCCGTTTATTTAGCCAATTACTTTCAATGTGATGATTAGTCGATGTAACTTTTTCTGTAACATCAAAAGCTTTTGAGTTTTGTACAAAAACATAAAAAGAGATACGAATTTTTAAAAATTTTATTTTTCGTATTTTTCTCGGAAAGTATTTTCTCCGTTCATATCTCGGTAATTTGTGGAGCTTTTTGAGGGTGTGGACTTATTTGGCGTAGAATTTGATTGTCTTTAACTTGTCCCTTGACATTTTTTGGTGAAGGGTGGACGGTCTTTGAGAATTTTGCAAAAAACTGAAATCTGAAACTTAAAAGTAGGCGTGGAACCGAAGCTCACTAGGTAGAATGGGACAAACTTTAAATCAAATTTAAGACCAAATAAAGCCGTAAAGACGATTTCCAGCTTTCCGCCAATTATTTTCAAGCAAAATCCTAATTTTACTGGCCTATTACCCCTGATAATTTAAATAATATATCAATATATTTCTGAGTTCAAAGGCTTGTCTTAAAGGTCTGTTGGTTAGAGATAATCTTGCGGATAATAATATATTTCTTTCTGATTCCTATCCTGCTTCCTCAACGTTAACATCATTTGAGCTAAAATAGCTGCTATCTTTTTGGAGCATTTAAAAGTTATGCAGTACCAGCCGCGTACCATGGGGGGGGGCGGGTTGGCGATCCGCCCCGGGCGGAATTAATTTAGGGGCGGCACTGAAGCTAAATTAAGCCTTTTACAAAAGAAATACACTGGTGGCCAAAACTAAAGCAACTCAATATCAGTATGGGGCATAAACTTAATAAAAGTCACAATGTTAAAGATAGAGCGAATTTTTTTTTTCTAAAACATAATTATTTATAAACTAATTGAAAAAGAAACTGAAAGAATTCTATTCATTTATGTATGTTTTTAAATAATGTACTAAATGCATAAGGCTCAAAATTTCCTTGGTCATAACTAAAGCAACTCTACTGTAAGGCCGCGTTCATAGTGGAAGCTGAAGCTGAAACTTTTTACAGCTGCTGAAAACGCTTTGTGTACAATCATATGGAAAAAGCGCAAAGTGTTCATACTGCAAGCTTAAAATCAAGGTTACGCCAATTTTGAGGCTTTTTGATACTTTTTTCTTCTATCTCACTTGGGCACACGGTGTTGACTTTTTGTTTCATGTTGTACTTATGCTTTGGGTTTCAGCTTATTTTAACATACTTTTTGGCACTTTTTCTTCCATCTCGTTTGTGTGCACAGTTTTGCTTTTTTGTTTCATTTCGTAAGTATGCTTTGTGATGTAGGTTATTTTCATACTTTTTAACGCTTTTCTTGGCTGTTTTTTTTTTATTTCAGAAAAAGCGTCATGATATCGCTTGAAAAAGCTTAACCAGCTTCAGCTTCCACTATGAACGCGGCCTAAGATTTGTTTTGGCAACGATAGTTGTAAGAAGAACCGTTGTAAGCGAAGTAAACATGTTCCGTTATGTTTACTATAATTGTTTGCCTGACATAGAAAAAGTTATTTTTGTAATTGGCTGCGTTTTAATCAAGTTAGAAGTGATTTTTAAAAATTTAATTAAAATGGCAAGAAACAAGTATAATTCATGTATAAAAGAGAAAATAATTAGTGAATACAAAAAGGGTAAATGTCAAAAAGCTTTATGTGAACAATTTTTCACTGTGGCGGAAGGCCAAGGAAAACCTCACCGCGAATGAACCAAAATACAATCCGTGAAATAAAAAAAAAACCCATTTGTAACATCCACGGAAATAGTCCGAGATTTAGGATTAGATATCAGCGCTAGAACCGTTCGCAGGCGAGCTATAGAGGCCGGATTACGTGCACGCAAACCAGCCAAAAAGCCATTTATTTCATCGGTTGGCTAGGCTGGCCTTTGCAAGAGAGCATGTCGTTTGGAATGTTGCTCAGTGGAAACATATTTTGTTCTCCGATGAATCAAAATTTAATATCAAGGGCTCTGACATGAAAAATTTTACCGTAAGACCGGCCAAAAGCGCTTAAATCCTAAATACTGTAAGGGAACTGTGAAGCACGGATTATATTATTATATTTTATTTTGATGGAATATTAATTTGTTTCTTAAAATTACAAAAAAAAGTGCACTTTTTGAGATGTGAGCAAATTAGATTTATTTTTTCAAAACGTAGGAAACTCTTGCATAGGAAACTCTTACAAAAATATTTTCCTTATTAAAATTTGTTTAAGATTTGATGTAAATTACTCTATTTGTAAGATTTCTTTTTATATCAAAAATTGGTGCATCAAAACTGTACTAAAAACGTTTCTATAAAAAAATAAATGAAAAATATAACAAATTCACTAAATCACTGTTTGGTGAAGCATAAAAATAAAAACAAAAAAATTAATATGCACGGCTGGCGGGATTCGAACTCATAACCTCGATACCATTGGACAGAAGCTCTATTCTCTGAGCTATCACTGCTATATGAACGCAAGCAAACTTAACATAACATATTCGGCAGGAAAATTAAGGTATTTATTAAATGCGTGAAAACTCGGAAAAACAGCTTTTCCCAGAGATGAGACCTAGCTGGAGCCCCCTCTTTATCTATATTGTAAATTTCATCGAAATCGTTAGTGCCATTTTCGAGAACGCAATTGCAAATATATATACAAATATTGCTCGTTTAATAGAATAAGATTAGGATGTATGCTAACACACATTTAGACTTGGGAACAGCATTACCTTCGACCTAGCGACGATGACATCTAATGCAATAATAATAGAAAACTAAAACTATGCCAGCCTTCAAGAGTTAATTTCAATTTTCATGCGTTTTATTGTTGTTTGTTAACGTGGTTCAATTAATAAAATTGTAATCTCAAACTTCTTAGTCGTAGTAAATGATTTGCAATTATTTGTAAGCGTTAACATCACCACTATTGCTTGAGCCAACAGCAACGGGGCCACCTTTCTGCGTGTAGACCGTGGCATTGGGATTTCAAAACGAACATGAAGAAACAAGCACTGATGTTGCTACCGAAACTCGTACGGCACCAGCGCATTGCTGTTGTTGTTGTTGGTGGTTGTGGTGGTGGTGGTGGTGCTGCTGCTGATGTTGCTGTGCCTCAGAAACCACCACGTATTCAGTTAGCGCGTTGCCACGCGTATTGAAGAGCAAAAGTGGCACACGTTTGCTGATCACTGGCTCCTGCTGCGGCCGCATTTATACTGTTTAACATGGCCGAGGAAAGTCCTGGACCATCACTAGCTCCCTGCAGTGGCGGTGTATCGTTATGCGAAGCTGTGTATCGTTGAGCTGGCGACTGCGGAATTCGAAGAGCCAGAGTCCGATGAACATGCAGAAACAAGCACTGATGTTGCTACCAAAACGGGTACGACGCCAGCGCAAAGCTTTTGTTCCTGTTGATGTTCTTGCTGCTGATATTGCTGTGCCTCAGAAACATCCACGTATTCTGTTGGCGCATTGATACACGCATTAAATGGATGACCGTCTTGTGCACGTTTGCTGTTGACTGGCTGCTGCTGCGGACGCATTTACACTGCTTAATATAGGCGAGGAAGGTATTGCAGTGGCGGAGTATCGTTCATACGTAGCGATGTATCGTTGAGTTGGCGCCTGTGGAACTGCATGGTGGTAAATATAGATTGAATCAGTTGGCATGAAGGCAAGAAGTTAAGCGATTTTTGCTTGAGATCCAGCACTTCCTCTTCCATAGAGCGCCGACCATCTAGCGTGAAAAGGAACAGTTTAGTTTTTTATGCGGAAAGAAACAGTTAAAAACTTACTCTTTGCAATTTCAAGCTGTTGTTTGTCTGCCGATAATATTAAAATTTTTAGAAATGTCACATAGAATTAAAAATGCCAAGCAGCTATAAACACGGTTGTAAAAACTTATAGCATGTGATTCACTTTTATAGGAAAAGTTCAAAAAGTTGAACTTTTTCTATCTTCTAGTATCTCATGAAATCTCAGAGGATATCACATGCTATAAAAGTAGAAAATGTATGCCTATTTCACACTTACATAAGCCAATTCCATAAGATAGGGTTCACATGCTCATTCTTTCTTACAAAAAATGTGATTGTGGGAGATCGTAGAAGTAACAGATCTGGAGGGTAAGTACTATAACGGTTTACCTGAGGTCAATGACTTCTATAGAGGTCTCTTTCAGACAAAAACATTTGTATACCAAACTTAAAAATCCGACTGTAAACAACAAAGATATGAAGAAATATGTCAATGTGCGACCCCTACGTTCGAACAAAAATTTTTTTTCGTAATTGTCTTGCAAAAATGCGTCATATTCGCTGGTATACGGCGCACTTTTTTTTGCATAGGAGGTTGTACGGTCTATTATACATATATATTTGTGCATATTTACACGTAAATATCTGCGTTATATTTGGAATTGGTTTAAGAGTTTAATCTGTGTGTTTAAGAGTTTAATCTCTTTTCTACGTAGGTTCTTGGGTTGAATAGTGGTCACAAACTTACAATAATCATATTATTTATAGTAACTTTGGTCATTTTGTTTTGGAGTTTTATGAAAAGATTACTGTTTATTTGATGTTGTTTACTTTCTTAAATTCGCTGAAAAGCCAATTAATGTGCTTAATGAAAATTCGTACTTCGCCAACTGGGTGTGTGTTTAAGGACGTAGTTGCATTCTGTCTGTTCCGGTTGATCCGGAAATGCATTTTTATAAGCACTTTTTGTATTTTGTTTCTGTATATTAGTTTTTTTTTTTGTTTTTTTAATTTCAATTTGTTAAAAACATGTCATCTACATTTAGATAAGATGATTCACAAATAACTTTTCTATTGGAACAGCTATGCCACCTCTGTGTGGAGAGCACCAAAATCAAGTTCACAACACGTGCATATAAACTAGTTCGATTTTAGTTTTAAGCATTATTTCATGCATTTTTATGCAAATGAAATCAACAATTTTTAATTCATTTAGATTTAAGAATCAAATTGTGTCCTTATGTGAAGACTGCCTAATTTTTGTTACTTTTTGTAAAACAAATTAATTTTTTATATATTTTTTTATTTGACTGAAAATAAATGAAATAAATGGTCTAAATTCAAAACTTAGTAATATTTATTTTTATTACATCCTGAAATGAAACAAAATGAAGGTACGTCAATCAGGCGTATCCTTATCTATTCAGGGGTAGAAAATAACGTTATCTCACTAGGGTTAATGAAGAAAATAATGAAAAAAATACTGAGAAAAATTTTAAGTTGTGACTGTTTTGTGTTTAGTGTGCGATATATTGAAATGCGAAATTAACTAGTAAGCTTAATCAATTTTCTGAGTTCATACGAAAAGTTTGAATAAAATTCCTATTATTAACTTTTTATACCCGTTTATTTAGCCAATTACTTTCAATGTGATGATTAGTCGATGTAACTTTTTCTGTAACATCAAAAGCTTTTGAGTTTTGTACAAAAACATAAAAAGAGATACGAATTTTTAAAAATTTTATTTTTCGTATTTTTCTCGGAAAGTATTTTCTCCGTTCATATCTCGGTAATTTGTGGAGCTTTTTGAGGGTGTGGACTTATTTGGCGTAGAATTTGATTGTCTTTAACTTGTCCCTTGACATTTTTTGGTGAAGGGTGGACGGTCTTTGAGAATTTTGCAAAAAACTGAAATCTGAAACTTAAAAGTAGGCGTGGAACCGAAGCTCACTAGGTAGAATGGGACAAACTTTAAATCAAATTTAAGACCAAATAAAGCCGTAAAGACGATTTCCAGCTTTCCGCCAATTATTTTCAAGCAAAATCCTAATTTTACTGGCCTATTACCCCTGATAATTTAAATAATATATCAATATATTTCTGAGTTCAAAGGCTTGTCTTAAAGGTCTGTTGGTTAGAGATAATCTTGCGGATAATAATATATTTCTTTCTGATTCCTATCCTGCTTCCTCAACGTTAACATCATTTGAGCTAAAATAGCTGCTATCTTTTTGGAGCATTTAAAAGTTATGCAGTACCAGCCGCGTACCATGGGGGGGGGCGGGTTGGCGATCCGCCCCGGGCGGAATTAATTTAGGGGCGGCACTGAAGCTAAATTAAGCCTTTTACAAAAGAAATACACTGGTGGCCAAAACTAAAGCAACTCAATATCAGTATGGGGCATAAACTTAATAAAAGTCACAATGTTAAAGATAGAGCGAATTTTTTTTTTCTAAAACATAATTATTTATAAACTAATTGAAAAAGAAACTGAAAGAATTCTATTCATTTATGTATGTTTTTAAATAATGTACTAAATGCATAAGGCTCAAAATTTCCTTGGTCATAACTAAAGCAACTCTACTGTAAGGCCGCGTTCATAGTGGAAGCTGAAGCTGAAACTTTTTACAGCTGCTGAAAACGCTTTGTGTACAATCATATGGAAAAAGCGCAAAGTGTTCATACTGCAAGCTTAAAATCAAGGTTACGCCAATTTTGAGGCTTTTTGATACTTTTTTCTTCTATCTCACTTGGGCACACGGTGTTGACTTTTTGTTTCATGTTGTACTTATGCTTTGGGTTTCAGCTTATTTTAACATACTTTTTGGCACTTTTTCTTCCATCTCGTTTGTGTGCACAGTTTTGCTTTTTTGTTTCATTTCGTAAGTATGCTTTGTGATGTAGGTTATTTTCATACTTTTTAACGCTTTTCTTGGCTGTTTTTTTTTTATTTCAGAAAAAGCGTCATGATATCGCTTGAAAAAGCTTAACCAGCTTCAGCTTCCACTATGAACGCGGCCTAAGATTTGTTTTGGCAACGATAGTTGTAAGAAGAACCGTTGTAAGCGAAGTAAACATGTTCCGTTATGTTTACTATAATTGTTTGCCTGACATAGAAAAAGTTATTTTTGTAATTGGCTGCGTTTTAATCAAGTTAGAAGTGATTTTTAAAAATTTAATTAAAATGGCAAGAAACAAGTATAATTCATGTATAAAAGAGAAAATAATTAGTGAATACAAAAAGGGTAAATGTCAAAAAGCTTTATGTGAACAATTTTTCACTGTGGCGGAAGGCCAAGGAAAACCTCACCGCGAATGAACCAAAATACAATCCGTGAAATAAAAAAAAAACCCATTTGTAACATCCACGGAAATAGTCCGAGATTTAGGATTAGATATCAGCGCTAGAACCGTTCGCAGGCGAGCTATAGAGGCCGGATTACGTGCACGCAAACCAGCCAAAAAGCCATTTATTTCATCGGTTGGCTAGGCTGGCCTTTGCAAGAGAGCATGTCGTTTGGAATGTTGCTCAGTGGAAAAATATTTTGTTCTCCGATGAATCAAAATTTAATATCAAGGGCTCTGACATGAAAAATTTTACCGTAAGACCGGCCAAAAGCGCTTAAATCCTAAATACTGTAAGGGAACTGTGAAGCACGGAGGAGGCAACACTATGGTATGGGGTTGCTTTTCTTATCACGGAGTTGGACCCATTTATGAAATTAAGGACACAATGGACCGATTTTTATATAAATCTGTTTTGGCAAACGTTATGTTGCCTTATGCAGAGGAAGAAATGCCACTGCTTTGGGCCTTCCAACACGATAATGACCCAAAGCATACCTCAAATTTTGTTAAAGAGTGGCTACGCGAGCAAAATATTAGGGTTCTCAAATGGCCAGCTCAGTCCCCCGATTTAAACCCGATAGAGAACTTGTGCAGTATCGTGGATCGGAAAATTAAGAGGAATAGTGCAACGAATAAGCACACAATCTTCAGTCGCATTCAAGACGCATGGTACGCATGGACGCATTCCGCAGGATCAAATTCATCGACTCATAGATTCAATGCCTCGTAGATGTGCTGCTGTCTTGAAAAATAAAGGATATGCTATTGACTATTAAATATTTTTAGTTATTTATTTGAAAATTGAAAAGTTGCTTTAGTTATGACCAAGGAAATTTTGAGCCTTATGCATTTAGTACATTATTTAAAAACATACATAAATGAATATAATTCTTTCAGTTTCTTTTTCAATTAGTTAATAAATAATTATATTTTAGGAAAAAAAAAACTCGCTCTTTAATATTGTGAATTTTATTAAGTTTATGCCCCATACTGATATTGAGTTGCTTTAGTTTTGGCCACCAGTGTATGTGTACAATATCATTTTAAGGTGTACAAACTAGGGATGTAACGAAGCTTCGACTTCGGTTCCGAAAGGTCGGAACTTCCGATTGATTTAACACCTCCGACTCCGACTTCGGCTCCGCTAATTTTGATTCGGAGTTATAACGACGATCGAAATGTACCGGCGTATACGATTCTACCTATCTGACACACGAGCGCAGTTATTCGTTAAATAATTTTAATTGCTTATGAACTATCTTACGGAGAGTAAATTCTAAATTTCGCAATTTGCATTCAATTGGTCGTCAATATTTATCGTGTTCTCCAGGATCAGTACTTTAAGAGTAACTTCATTTGGTTTAAACAAAACTTAAAACTAAATATTTTCCTATTGAATAAATTTTCAGTGCTGATTAAAGATAGTGAATACTGTACTATGTTAATTATTCTTTTATAATTAATAACCTTAACAGTTAATTAACACATCGTTCTTGGACTCCGAATTCGGCTCCGATTCCGACTCCGGTTCCGACTCCGGCTCCGATAAATCAAATTTAAAAACTCCGGGTCCGACTCCGGTTCCGATAAACTCACCTCCGTAACATCCCTAGTACAAACAAATGAAAGAACTAAACTTAATGAATAAATTTTGCCACCAATGTTAATGTAACTATATTTATGAGCTTCGTATTGAGCACAACCAAAATATAAAATCGTTTTTCGAGTCTCGAAATTAGTTGCCGAAGAAATAAAAAAAGACAAAATATTAAGGCATGTGCGAGTAGTTGAATTTTCGAATAACTCGGCTACGACTTGAAACTCGTATTGAATAACTGGTGTTTTCGAGTAATTCACAGTTTTTCGAGTTTTTAAGTGCTTTAACGTATCAGTGGAAATACCCAGTAGAAAAGTGGTTTAACAGCATGACGTTTTTCAACTTAGGTATATTTGGTTAAAATAGCTGTTTTGTGCTTTGATGTGTTGAGTGTGGGAGGAAGGCGGAATATTCGTTTGATTATGGCGAATTGTAAGTTCAGAGTGCATATTAAAAATTAAGACTACTGCGTATAGTTTGAAATCGTATCTATTATAATTTTTTGTGATTTTTGAAGGGATTTTACTGTTTTAATAAAATCACTTTGGAGGGGAGTTAGGCGTGGTCTAGACTGATTTGGGTCGTTTCCTAATTTAATTATTAATTTTGAAGAACTTATTTTGAGAACTGACCACAAGGTTTCAGCAGCTTCATGCTCTTGTTGAAAAATATGCAATTCTTACTCCTTTGATTCTCCTGAATGATAAGTTGGAATGTAAACTGAATGAACTATGTCACGAAGAAATTGAACAGGAAGAGTTTCTCATTGAGAGAAAAATACTTTAGAATATTGTTCCTATTGCGCACAAAGAAACTGATTCTTGTATGAAAGGTCCACTTGAACTTTTACAATTTATTTTTAAATTAAGTCTAGAAAACGCATTTCCAAACATTATTATACTTTTACGCATCTTTCTAACCATTGCTGTTAGTGTTGCCACTTGTGCAAGGAGCTTCTCTAAGTTAAAACTCATAAAAACCTACATAAGAACTACAATGAGTACGTCTCGCCCACAAAATCAAAAATTGTCATATTATCTATAGAATACAAGTTAAGTAATGAAATAGACTTTGACAATATAATTAACGATTTTGCTAATAAAAAAGCAAGAAATATAACAATTTCATAAAATAAAAATTACAAAAAAAAATGTATTTGTATAAATTTCTCGTTCGGTGTCATTTAAGAATTTTTTTATCGATGGCCTAATTCTAATATGACGTAAGTCAACATTTATAATAAAAGCGATTATTAACGTTTAAGGTAGATTGATCAAAACTACATTTTTGTCTTTTTTTTATTTTTAATGCTTTTAATGCTTGAATACATATTTAAATACATTTGAAATTAGTTTTCTTTGGCTCTTCAACAGTAGATAATTTATAAAATCAGGCAAAACGAGCGCATTATGATGACATCTCGACTTTTTTCTTGTTTTTATACCCTAAACCTGAAAGGGTACACATGGTCACATGCACCCAAGGATCTGCACTATTGAATATTTTTGGAATCCGCCCACGGACACGTCTACCTCCCATACAACGCAAAAATTGAAAACTGCAAAAATAAGCTCATAATTAACCTACAACACTAAAATTTAGTGTGTATGTGGTTTGTATCAACAAAACGATGTCTTCGAAAAATGGGTGTCATCCGCTCACGGACAAGCCCACCTCCCTTACAACCCAAAAATTGAAAACGCAATAAATAAGCCTATGTTTAACCAACAGAGATAAAATTTGGCACGTATGTTTATTATGACAAAAGAAAGATGGTTTTAGAAAATGGACGTCAACCGCTCACGGACACGCCTACCCACACAACCCAAAAAGTTTAAAACTGAATAAATAAGATTGTGTTTTTCATAGAGAGATCAAATTTGGTATGTATGTATTTTATACCAAAACTAAGGTGTATTCAAAAATTGGGAGTAATCCGTCCATGAATACGTCCACCTTCCATAGCGAAAGCATAATAAAGACATTAACTGTGAGCTACAGGAATAAAGCTTGGTATGTGTACATTTTTCTTCAACATTTAAATGCATATAAAATATAGGCTTCATCCGCCCACGGACACGCCCATTTTCAATAATATTATTTTTGTTTTTGGAAAAGTAGGTTTAGGGTATTTCATAGTGGGCCTAGACCGACTTTAGACTTTCTTTACTTGTTTTATTGTTTTACAATGATTTAATGATTTTAGATATGTTTAATGATAGAAATCAATTTTTTTAAAGGTCATAGGCCTTACAAATTTTTTTTTATGGACCTCCAAAGTCATGTCTATTTTCAAAAATTTCACTAAACGTATCACTTTACTAAAATGCTCATAAGAACTTCAAATTAAAGTCAAAATAAATGAAATTTTCAACAATAAATCACAAAAAACTAGACTTTAAATTTATATGCTAAAAAGTTTGGTCCTGTGACATAATAAGGAGATGTACTTCCTTGAAACAGCATCAATTTTAAGAAAATATAAAAAAAGAATAAATCTTCTTTCAAATGCAACTTCCACAGGTAAGTGCGGGTAATGATCAAAACAATACATATGAAAATATAAACCTCATAATAAAATGGTACCAAATCTGTTTGCTACTTGCTTCAATCTTGTCTGTTATTTTTTTATTATAAAAGCATTAAAATGCTTTTTTAATTTTTTTTAATTAATAATTTTAAATAATAAAGATTTAACCAATAAAGCTATACAGAATTCTTGACTTTATGTTGAAGTTAAGCATCAGCACTAAAAAGTTTAAAAACTATTGCACTAATTAGTGATCTTTGGCAATTATCATAAACATGAGTGATCTTATTTAACTTTCATAGATAACACGGTGATACAAAAAAGAAAAAATTGAATCCACTTTTGAAGTGACCTAGTGTAGGTTGTAGGACTGGTCAAGTTTAATAGGAATTAGCGAATAAAAGTGCCCTAACACCCTCAAAATTTTGATTTACCGTTAAAAAACTGTTTTTGCACCTTCACTCACTTCTAACCCAACAACTCAATCAGTTTACTACCGATTTTTAATTTCTTATCATTTTTGGAAAGTTGAAACATAGGCCTTTCCAATAGTATATAAATAGTATATAGTTTGTGGATGTGGATGTTATGCAGTTACTACGTGAATTTATCAAGAAAGTTAAAAATTTTCTGCTTTTTTTTCACTTCATTCAACTTTGACGACGTTTTTAAAACATACTTTCGTCTAATGTTATCAATTTTTAATTAATATTCAGAGAGAACGTTTTTTTCCAAGTAAAATGAATGCTTGTTATTGTAAATTGGCCATTATTTTGCAAACTTATGGATTTTTTTCAAAAAAATAAATATTTTCGCTTCGATACATTGAAGCTTAGAAATGCTTGTTTGATCGACTGCGTTTTAACGATGAATAATCAGTTTCCCGTTGAAGTGTCCAGAATTAATTGGCTCTCATTTTTACTTTACTTCTCCCCTGGAATCGGGTTTCGATCTTAGAGATTTCTTGTTAGAAAAACTGATTTGAGGCATACAAAATCCTCGCCATCCTTGTCCAGTTTTTTCACAAACTCTTTCATGTAGCCTAACTTTAGGTGTAAAGGCGGCAAAATAATTTTATCAGTTTACCCCAACGGGATGTTGAAAATATTTTTCTTTCCTATTTGAAACGATTTCCTGGCTTGCCAATCACGTGTTTGATATGGATTTTCTCCACGACTCACAGTGTGGCTTTTATCAACTCTAGAGAATAAAAAAATCAGATAACTAATAAAATGGATCTGATGTTATATATTGGTCATTCTAAAGTCGAATAATGCTTATTTTAATTTCAAATGACATGAATAAGAAGTTAGTCTTAAACTAAAGTGATCATTTAAAAAAATGTTTAATAAATTTTGCAAGGAAACTCATTCAGTCTTAATTCATATTGAAGTAGTGGGTAATATGTTATTCAAATGCAATCAGAGGTCAATTGCACTTACAAATAAAAAAAAATGTTTAATATATTTTTTACTGTTTATGTAATTTATACTTTACATATGAAATAGTTGTTAAGTGAAAGAAGTTTTTGACTTTATAAAAACACAACCACTTAAATTAAAACTTAATTTATATGCTATTTTTATTACAACATGTCTGACTCTCTCTCACACCTGTTTTACAAACAGTTGATACGTCAGCATATTGTATGTGGTTACGACTTTTAAAATGTTGACCTTCGATATTTGTTTCACAAAAATAGCAATCTTGTGTCTTATGGATCACTAGACGATGCCAAACCATGGGTCTTGAAAAGGCAACGTATGTTTGTTTTCAGATTTCTATTTTTTTAGTTCTGCACAGCAAGTCGAACAAGCAAATTTTGGTTCATTCCAACAATTTTTAACAAAAGTGAGGTCAAAAACATTGTTATTATAACCTATAACAGCTTTTCTTTTGTTATTCAAACCGATGTTTCTTGTCGACAAGTAATCCGCACACGTAACAAAAATAATCGCCTTAATCACACATTACGTAAAATATAATATAACAGCCGATAACTTGAACGTACTCTTGAGGCCACGCTTGAATATTTTGTATTTTGTTTTGATCATGACAAAAATGCACCGTTAAAAAGATAAAGCCTTTTATACTGTTTCACAAATACGCGCACATTAGTTGGAGCCCTTACAAAAGTGAGGAATACACAGTACATTGCCGTGTGACGTTTTGAAAATAATTTGTTTTTCGAAAACGTTCCATAAATTCGTCAATTATTAGCCGTTTTTTCAAAACAAGCACTCACTGCACTCGGTAAAAAAAGTTATTTCAGAATATTAATTTAAAAAGGTGGTATTCTGTGGAAACTATGTCTTAAAAAAATTGTCAAAGTTTGGAAAATGAGAAAAATTGTCAAAATTTTTGCATTTACTTGATAAATACACGTAGCAATAGCATTATAACCATAAAATGTTGTATATCTTTAGGATGGTCTATTTTCTAGCTTTCCAAAAATGATAATAAATTAAAAATCGGTTGATAACTGATTGAGTTGCTTGGTTAGAAGTGAGTGAAGGTACGCAATACTGGTTTTTTAACGGTAAATCAAGATTTTGAGGGTGTTAGGCGACTTTTTTTCGCTGTTTCCTAGTGTACTCCACCAGACCTACAATCTAGACTAGGTCACTTCAAAAGTGGAAAATTACTGTCACACCGTGTAATCTGTTTCAAAAATTTGACTAACATGGGCGAAGCCACGCCCAGTTTTCTAATGTGCGTTCCAGTTTTCCAGTATAAAAACTTTATCAATTCTGCATTTTATATAATTTGTTCACCACTGTATACATCATAAATAAATTTTATTTGCAACTGTAGGGTATAAGTGAAGGGTGTATACAATGACAACATTTTATTATGCCAGGTTGCCCCATAAAAAATACTTGTTCAGGTGTAAATATATCAGCTTTATATATTTACTTTATAGAAATGAGAGCAATTATAGAAATGAGAGCAAAAATAGACTCATGCGCGCGTTTTGCTCCATTTTTTCCCAACATGCGTCGTTTTAGGAATAGGTTGATGATATGTATATTAGAATTTTTTTTTTATATAATTGAGAACAATGAAAGATAACATTTTAAAGTGAAAACTATGCATACAAAAACCTATATTAATATCAAAGATGTTTTTTTGTAATGCATATGTGAGGGGCAGCAAATTGGGAATCCGCACCGGGCGGCTTAGCCTCTCGGTACGCCACTTTGCAGTACTACTGCAGCTAGAACAATTTTGTGAACATTTTTGAGAGAAGCAGATATGGTAGTGTGAAGAATTCTCTATCGATCTTTCAATATTAAAATCTAGCTCTTGCCTTGGATAAAGTTTCATTAAATGTTGCTTTATCGGAAGACAAGTTTCTCCTTGGAAAAGGGCGCATAAAATTATTTCTTATAGGAAAGGCGTTGTCACCAACAAAGAAGAATGGAAATCGGCAAATCCAGTGTCACTCACGTTTCAATCATAGCAATGAACATGCATTTTTCTCCATTTAACATAAAAGGTTTTAACACAAAATTATATGGGTATAATCAGTCTTAGGCTCACTGTTATAAGTTCATGCTAAAAGTTTTATATATATGTACACATTTCGAAAAAGTATCATTAAATGGTGTGTCACTTACGTTTCCGGAAAATTTGCATTTTTCGACTTCTTCTTACAAATTCCTTTAATTCTGTGAATTGTTTGATTTAACATAAAGAATAAAATAATTTTCCGTAACGAAATTGAGTAGAAATTTTAACTGCAGATAAAAATTTAGTTTTTTCTCAGAATTTTAAGATTTTTTCATATACTGATTTTGTCACTCGCGTTTCACGACGATGTCACTTACGTTTCAAGATAATTTTTATCGTCTGTTTTTGCATCCTGGTAAATCTGGTGAACTTTATTAAGCATATTTTGTAAAATAAAATTTTTTCTTAACATTAAGGACATTGTGATACAAAAACGGAAAAATTTTATTGAAAGAGGATTATGTAAAGCTTAATAAAGTTAAAAAATATTTCATAATATAAAAAGAACACACAAACTATTTCAGAACTATAACATTTTAACAAAATTTATTCCGGTTCTGCATCCGAAATTGTAAAAATATAACTAAGCCTAATTCGTTGATCCTAACGCTCATTAAAATCAAAGATCTTGTTACATATCAATATATGTTTGGCCTATTAGCAATTCCGTCGATGCCAAAGGCTTAAAATAATGATTTAAGTAGATATTTTTAATCTTTGCAAAATTTTGTTTTCTGAAATGAATCCGGATTTAACTATAATTTTTCTCTTTTTTTTCATAAGTTCCTTTAGGGTCGGTTTTCACTTTTTCTTGATTTTTCCGTTATCTTCTTTCATTTTTAATACAAAAAGTAACAAAAACAAATTAAATGTCACTCGCGTTTCATTCCTTCAAATGCCTTTTTAATGAAAAATAATTACGACTGCTTAATTTAAAAAAATACCAAATTCACATCTTATATAGAAAGTAAATCCGAGACATCAAATGTGCCAGCTAATTATTTTTCAAGATAATCCAACTTATCAATAAAAATTATCACTCACGTTTCACTCTTGAATCATTTTTTTAAATTATATTTTTGATAGAAAATGATAATTTCAAAAAATTGTAATATGCTTTTTTCAATAGAAAATTTTTCAATTATGGATTTTATACAACTGTGCTTTGATATTTAAATCGCGAAATACCAAATTACAAAACATAAAAAACCTACAATTTTTAACTTGCTACAGATTAAAATACATATAATAAAATCAGTTAAAATTTAAGGATACAATATAATTTTTTCAAAATGCTTTTACTGTAGGAAAACACAAGCACTATTCTTTACGTTCCATGTTTTTTTATTGACCTTAAAGCATTTTAATTTTTCAAGGTTTAGGTTAACTTTTTCTGGATTTGCCGAAATGTTTTCTCAGAAGCTGTTAAAGTTCTTCTTCAACACTAGGAGTATTATGTAATATTTCTACCAAAACCAATTCAAGCAAATATTCCCGTCACTTTGGCTTCCTACAGCCCTAATATCTACATACGTTAAAGTCAAATCGGAATCACAAGCTGCCAACAGTATTGTAATGAACGTTTTCTCGTAATTGAAGTACAATGATACACTGCCTCTGGGACAAACGATGTTAATGAGCTTGCCATCTATTGCTGCTAAACAGTGCGGCAATCCTGTTTTCGAGTAAAGTTTTTCTGCTATTGTATTCAAACAGTAATATTTAGAGGCGCTCATCCCATGGAGCTCATCCCAAATATATAGGCATGTGTCATATACAATTTCTCGAACTATTGTGATTCCAAACTTAAAAGATCAGGCCAAAAATTAAAACTGCATCCTTGCGATAAGTAAATACAAATAAACACAATAAGTACAACCACTTTGAAATAAATTATAAACTTGCAAGAGTGTGACAGCTAAGAGCGTTTCTGGTGCAATGGCTTTCCTGCTCAATTTTCCATGAACGCCTCTTGTTTTGATTTTATCATATGCTTCATATGCTTCATACAACACGTACAAAGTATTCATACTTCCGACATTTATAATTAATGAGAACTTTTTTTAGCGGTGTCATTTCGAGCTGACGTCGGTTAATCTGTTCAGACTATTAATCAAATTCCGCTCTTCTTCTCAACACACAAGCACAATCACTACCACGCAGAAGAAAGAGAATGGAATGAAATGGTAGGGGTTATGCTGTTTGATCAAAAAACATGTATTTATATCAAAATAACAAAAGCTTATATAAAAGCTTAAATAACATCAAATAGTAAAAATAGCATATACAAAAATTCATTAGCAATAAACGTAAAATTAAAAAAAAAAAAACAATGAGAAAAGCTTATTCTGCACAAAAAAAATTAACTAGAATAAAACAATGGAAGAAGCATGAGCTGACATTTTAAGTTAATTCTAGAAGTCGAGTTAAAAATATCAATGAATGGCAGGACTTGATTCGTCTCAATAAGGTAACGAGTGATTGGTTCGTTCCGAGCATAAGCACATCTATGAAAAGGAACACGAAAATTATGCAAGTATCGTAGGCAGTGTGGCCATTTTAGCCTTTTCGAGGCTAGATTTAGCCTTTTTATTTGCGGTTTAGCCTCGAAATTTACGATTTAGCTTCGAGTTTTTTTAGCCTTTTTTTACTTTGAAAACAGCCTTTTTTAGATTAATTAACAATTAAAAAACCGAACGGTGTTTATTTACATCACTTACCCGGAGTGATATGACAAACTTATCCGATCGGTGTAAAATAAGAAAGGCATAGAAGAAAAGCAACATGGAAATCACGTAAGCATTGACAAACAAATTGAAAATTGAAATTTCACAAGAATGAAAATAAAAGTCCAGAATTATAAGTCATGTTCGTGAAAACAGTTCTGGCCAAAAATGACATCAAAGTAATAAAATAAAAAAAAACGGTTTAAATAGAATTAAATCCAATCCAAATTTTGAGCATGAATGCCATTATATTTGGTTTAACATTATTTTTAGCATTTTTAATGAAAAAATTGAAATTCTAAAAACACATATTTCCGAATAGTAAAAAATTACACCTTTCGGTGTTAAAAAAAAATCATAATTTTGCGTATTCTAAATAAACACCTGACAGGGTTTGACACAAATATCCTTCGGATATTAAGTTATTAACACCGATCGGTGTGAAAAATGTCCCCTTTCGGATATAAAATTCTAGCATTTTGACACGGTGTTTTTTTAACACCGAACGGTGTAGTACTCTCTGGAACACCGATCGGTGTAAAAATTCTATACAAATTTTTTAGTGTGTAGTCATGAAAATTTGCATCTGGCAGCAACGCAGGACCCTTAAGAGCTCTCTCGTTTCACATGTAAATGAATGTTAGATCGATTTTTTTTCTATTGAAAATTCTCATAACGTTGTTAAGCCAAATATATTTTCTCATTTTGCAAATGTTCCGCAGACGAAGTTACCTCGATTGAGCTTCAATGGCGAAAACTATTGACACGTAAATGGTCAAGCGTGTCCTCTTCAATTGAGTTTTGGGTAGAAGTAAAGCACTTTTAAAACTCGCTGCCTGAAAATCCTTTTCTGAGCTCGTCAATTTGGTTTTCAGTTTCTTAGTTTTATCACTTAGTAACGCTTTTTAGTGCAATGAAAATTGCAAAAACTAAGCAAAGCAATAGATTTTAAATTAAAATGCCTAACTCGTTGCATAATATTCGATGTTCACTGAAAATATTACAAAAATGTTGTCATGACTTTGAGGTAACTGATGATCTCATACGTCTGTTAGATTCACGTAGTGCTTATGCAAGCTGCAGTTCCTCCGATTGATCTGACGAAGAGGGAATAATATATCTGAGATATAAACTATGTTGAAATAATATAAGTTCCTAGCCCGACAGTGATAAAATTTCCAAACCTTCAATTTCATTTGAAATTTCTCCCGAGAATTGGAAAAGGGAGATTCCCATTTTTAAGGCTCAAGAAGTTTTGGAAAATTTTAAACAAATTTGTTAATCAACCGCGAATATTCATGAGTCTTTTAAGTTAAAACTTTTAACATAAAGTGTGATGTCTGTATCCTGCTGTCTTAAAATTGAGAACTCCCTTTTACAATTCTCATGAGCAAATTATTCCTAATAGGACTAAATGTACATATACATCAATATACATCAATTCAATATACATATTATTTTCATTTATAATTAAATGATGAAATGAAAGGTAATGCAATGAAAAGTTAGTTTATTTAATGAAAAGTAAGTCATTCTGAATTAAAAAGGCTGGTATTATTTTGCTTTATAAATATATACCATACGATTTTTTGCTTTTTACAAATTTGTACCTATGATACTGATGTACCTATATTAAAAATGAATGTTATGTTAAAACGAAAATAAAACTTGAAATTGTATGAAAAATCTGGATTTTTTTTAGCTTCTTTTTTCAAAATTTTTAGCCTTTTTTTGACTTCTTTTTTTGTCCAATTTAGCTTCTTTTATTTTCTGGTCATGGCCACACTGATCGTAGGGTCTTGAATGTGATGGCGAATCAAGTCGCGAATAAAAATTATGGATTGGATTCGGCGCCTAGAATTCAAGGAAGTGATATTTATCAAGGCACATCTTGTGTTATAAGGAAGAGGCTCTGGAATTTTCCAGTTTAATTGGAAATCCATTAATCTCGTAAATTTTTTTGAACCCTTTCAATTCTTAGAGCTTGAGTTGACGAGCACGGATTCCAAATAACAGAGCAATAGTCTAGATGAGGTCGAACCAAAGAAGTGTAAAGAAGTTTAAGGGTGTAAACAAACAAAACAAACAGTTTAAGGGTGTTGGGATCATTAAATTCTTTTGCGTTTCTGATTAAGAAGGCTAACATAGAGTTAGACTTATTGATAATTATGTTAATATGTTCTTTAAAATTCATGCGAATGTCAAACAAAATACCAAGGTCTGTCTTATAAGAAACTCTTTCTAATTGACAAGATCAAATTAAATAATTATTAATAAAAGGTAATGAAGCTCTAGAGAATGAAAGACATTGGCATTTAGAGATATTAAGAGGCAGTTTATTCAACTCACACCATGCAAAGATTGATTCAATATCATTCTGAAGAAGAATAGCGTCGACAAAAGAATTTATTGAACGGAAAAGTTTGAGGTCATCGGCAAATAATAAACATTAAGAATATTTAATAACTGAAGGAAAATCATTAATAAACAGCAGCAACAAAAGAGGCCCAAGTTGACTACCTTGCGGTACTCCAGATGAAGCGACGAAGGGGCTAGATAGGCCCCTTGTATGCGATTTGACAGATAAGATTTAAACCAATTAAGGAGATTGGAGTGTACACCGAGGGACGAAAATTTGAGAATAAGTTGGCTATGGTCAACTTTGTCGAATGCTTTAGCAAAGTCGGTAAAAATAACGTCAGTTTGGAGGCCGGCTTCAAACTTTCGCAAAATTACAATATAGGGTTAGATTGGTGGTGGTAGATTTACATGTTAAAAATCCATGGCTTACAGGTGACATTATGTTTTTGACAAGAAATGATAACTTATCGTACACAATTTTATTCAAAACTTTCGGGATGCACGATATTTTTGAGATTGGTCTAAAATTTTTAACATCTTGTTTAGCACCAGATTTATAGATTGGAACAATATGCGATATTTTCCAATTATTTATAAAGTAACCCTCAGAAATTGATCTATTGAAAATCAAAAAAAGAGGATAGGTTAAAGAAGATGCATAATTCTTTAAAACAATTTGAGCCAAAGCAGGTTCGATAGAACGGATTTAATGTCCGACATTGAACAAGTTAGGTTGCTTAGATCCAAACAAGAAGCGAGAGGGATAACAGGATTAACCGGAATAGAATAAGAAGCAGGAGAATAGACAGATTTAAAGTAATCGGCAAAAAAGTTACAGATAGATAGAGTATTTTCAGAAGAGGACCCAGGTTTTTCTTTTGTTGTTTATAAATGTCCAAAAATATTTACTATTTTCCCTGATATTGATTTCAGTAGAGTTAATGTAGGAGTTATACAGAAATTTATTAAGATTTATCAAATTGGAGCTGGAGAGATAAATAAATGGACTTCAGATCACTATTGAAATTACTGCTTCAATAATGTTTAAAAGCTTTATTTTTCGTATTCTTAGGGTTAGTAAGACTTTTATTAAACCAGGGAGGGTTTCTATTAAAATGAGATCTTAGAGCGAGGGACAAATCTATTCACCGAATCATGTAAGATAGATAGAAAGTTTTCGTATACCATCAAAAAGTCGGTAATATTAAGTACAGAACTCCATGAGATTGATGAAAACATCACATTCATCGCAATAAAATCCTCATTTTTAAAATTAAACGAGAATTCCTTATAAGTGACCAGTTTTTTGTAATGATATGATGAAAATTCAATTACGATATGTTTATGATGGTTAGTACCATGGAACAAAGGTGAGACTGGAAATTATAAAGAAAAATAAAATTCTTTATCTACAAAAACAAGATCAAGGGTTCGATTTAGATCATTAGAGATATCATTTATTTGGGCTAATTCATGACGACTCAAAAAGTCAACTAAAAGGTTTTCAATTATACCATGTGCGTTGAAAGGGAGAAGGTAAGATTAATCACATTCAGGCTTCCAAAAAATATTCCCCAGGTTAAAATACCCAGCGGACAGCACATGTTGAAAATCAGAAAGATTATCAAGAACGAAACAGCATTTTCGAAATGAGCAGTGTAAAGCTCCTGGGAGCTTCTAGGAGGAATATAACTTACATTTATTTATTTATTTATTATAAGCTAAGCCTTTGAGGCTTTATAGCTTTTAAAATTTAGCCATACACAAACAATTAATTATAATTAAATATAACAATTTAAAATATAATACAACAATACAATGGGAGATAAGGGGGCGATTTTCACATGGCAACGTGTCTGACTGTGACGGGCAAAACCCGCGAACAACTTTTGCCGCACACAACTTATAATAATCTTAACTTATATACATATATATATATTAGCTTGTAATAACTTAATAACACCTTATAATAATAATAGTAACATCTTTTCATATAATATTAAAATAACTTATAAATAATAACTTCTTTATATAATAACTTTTAATAATAATATGAATGTCTGAACTCATAATAATAATAACGCAATGATTGAAATGAACTTAACTTGAAATGCTCACAATATAATACCATGTAATTATTTATTAAGTAAACTATTGCAAAAATATTGCTTTTGCCAAGATTATATATATACAGTCAATCCCGGTTAAGTACCTACCCGCTTAAGTACCATTCCCGCTTAGGTACCACTTTTTTGCTGCATCTTAACATTTTCAAACAATTTTCATACTAAAGTCCCCTTTTTAGTACCTCCCGCTTTAGTGCTTAAGTACCACTTATTTCAGCGTTCCATTAAAAAAAAACAGTACATTTTTCCCCCTTTAAGTGCCTTTTTAAATATCAGTAAAAATCTAAACCTGAACATAAAGTTTGAAAATATGTACATATTCCAAATATGTAAAACGCTTGGTAACGAAAAGCGTTCGTTACCAGGCCCTATCAGAGGGAGGGACAGCGGGGGTTCGAGTACCGGGCCCCGAATATGAAGGGAGCCCCCAAATTCAAAATATCCTACTAGAAGAAAATTTAACAAAATTATTCAGATGAAACAATTCCTTCTTTCTCCGCGTATACAAAACTAATTAATTGATCTTTGCGGGCAATTCATAAAAAAACTATCGTTGAGGAAATTCTTGCTTCCAAAGATTTTTCAATTATTGTAGATGCAATATAATGTAGTTAATGTACAATAGTGTAGATTCCAAATGTTACCATTGCATTGCGGTTTTGTTTCAGCTTACCACACAGTTAAAAATCTTGGAAAAATTCATTTTTTAATCCTTTTTTTACTAGAATTGATACTTTTCAAAATATTAGATATGTTTTTTGTCCAAAAGGGTCAATTATTATCACCGGTCGACCATGGGAAAAATCGTTTAAGCGTACTTTCCCGAGATGTTAAAGGGAAATTGTTCCTATCCCATATTATTCGCAAAATAAAGCATGGGTGACGAGTACATTGTGGTCTACTATTCTGAAAGAATTTGATCTTGACATGGAGAAGCAAAAGCGAACAGTTTTGTTGATTGTTGATAACGCTGCTTGTCACAAGGTAGATCATAGTCTTGGAAATGTAAAAGAAGAGTTCCTTCCGCCAAATACCACATCAATATTGCAGCCTCTTGACCAAGGTATCATACACACTTTCAGAGTTTATTTCAGGCAAATAATGATTCGTAAACCACTTCTCGCAGGGGAGAAAGGCTTGACAGTCAGACAGTTTGTGAAGTCATTTACATTGTAAGATTCACTTGCGTTTGTTAAACGTTCGTGGGAGCTTGGAGTTTCGAAACTATTGCTTTCAGAAGGTAAATTGTCTTTCGCAATAATTTTTATAATATCGTAATGTACTTTGGTGCTTTGTGTCTCACGCAGGTAAGATTTCAAGTAGGTGATGTCTTATCTGAAGATATTGAGGAAATGGTAGTGATTCCTGTTGCACAAGCACAAGAATACGTGGCATGTGACAGAACGATGAAATAATAGATGCTGTTGACCAAATACAAGAGCAAACATCGAAAAACTCTTCATCAGATAGTCCAATTGACTCTTTGTCATTTGCCAAAGTTGTTATAGCTCTTGATGCTCTAAAAATATATTCAAGCTACAACAATATTGCCTGTGAAGAACATGAAATTTTTGAAGAAAAATTTCACAACTGTTGCCAAAAAAAAGTACTGACTGTTTTAGGGTAATGCTTTTTTCCTCATTTGCCTATATTGGTTAAGTATGAATAATGGAACGGATGTACAGTTTAGTAATATGTAGTATGTACCAGAAAAATTAATTAAAAATTGTATTTTAAAAAACTGCAATGCATTTTTATATACATGTGTACCTTATACTTTTTGTTAATTTTAAATGAATGGTAATTTTCGTTAGTCTTTTTAATAAAATAATCTGTACTCAAAGATTTGTTCCAATTCATTAATGTGTATTAAATTTTTGAGCTTTATTTTGAAAAAGTGTTTATAAGTACCTCGAGGTACTTAAGCGGGTTCCCGCTTTAAAACCTTTCCCGCTTTAGTACCACAAAAACTTGTCAACTTAAGGTAAGGCACTTAACCGGGATTGACTGTATAACACTTTAATTGTTAGAATAAGAAAACTGTATCATAATTCATGTATATGGTATATAGATAGTGATGAGAATAACGGGCACTGCGGCAAAATATTTATACATACAGCAGAGAACCAGACGCCGCAACAGAAGAGAACACTATGACGAGAACCAGTTTTTCCCCACCACAACCACACTTGCCAGAGAGACGATCTAATAGAGAGAAACTGATACCTGCCATATGTGATAGTGTGCTAAAGAGACGTCGAACATAATGAGGGATGAGCCTCAACATGAAATGAAGAAAAGAACGAGAAGGTATAATGAAGCAGCAAGCCAGCTAAGAGACAAGCTAGCGAGCTATATATTTCAAGAAGAAGCACGGCAAGAATGCGACGGTTAAGCCAGCCACAGCGCTGCCGAAAGTACTACAATAGGAGTATTTTACTCCCATTGACTCTTGAGTACTACTATACTCCCCAAACACAAAAAGTACTACTATTTATTTAAAGCTCAAAACGGCCTAGTGTGTTCTTATCTTTCATTATGCCGCACAGTGTAACGAGGTGGCCAAATGGAAAAAATTCGCGAATTTGGAAAATAAGTAAGCAGACTTCTAGATAAGAACATAAGTTATGTGAATCTAAAACCATTCGGCGATTTCTTTCCATTTATGGAAGTTTTGCTCATTGCTTTAAAAATTTAACGAAATTTCAGTTTCTGCAGTTAAGTACTGAATATTATATATCGTTAGATTAAGCAAAACCAAAAGATGATAAACAATTAATTACAAAAATTTTTTTATACCAAAACAAAGTCCAAGAAATCGTAAAACAGCAAAAGTTATATATACTTTAAAAAAATTTGTGCTTTCCACTTTTATTCATTAACTTTCCTACATGTTGGATAATCAACATGTGCAAGTATTAAAAGTACAACAACATGCAACGTCTATATTATGTATTTTTAAAATGATTCACAGGCGATTATTTCAAAATTTTTATTTTTGGCTTATCATGTTTATGCAACAAACCCTTCAATTACAAGCACAATATTGTCGTTTCCACATGGCAATGCAACTGCAGCAAGGAAATTTTCAGAGCTTAATTTAATAAGGGAATATCGTAAAGGTTGGGACGGGTTTCGTTTTTGGATTGTAGTTTTGAACCGGATGGGAAAAATTATAACTTGGATAAACCAATAAAAAGGTGTGCTTAATTGGCTACAACTATTTCGAATGAAGCTATGTGATCATGTCAAAAATTAATTTATAGCCATTTTAATGAAAAAACTTAGTTAATGAAATGAAAATACAAGATAAATTAATAAATAGGAGAAAATAACAACATTTTATATCATTATAAGTTCGTTTTGTTAAATTTTTTTTTTGTCATTATTTCCAAGAACTAAAGTACTCCTAAAACTTACAAAATACTCCCTAAAAACAAGAAATTTACTACTATTCAAAATTGTAAAACGGCAGCACTGGCCAGCCATGAATAGCAAGCAGACAGGCAGTCAAGAACAGAACATTGAAGGCAACAGTCGGCACCCGCCAGTGAAGGGAGTCGAGTCAAGAACAGAACATTGAAGACGACGGTTGGCATAAGTCAGTGAAGTACAGACCATTGAAGGTGACAGTTGGCATCAGGAGTAGCAGAACGATCGCTAGCAGACAACTGAAGGTAAAAGTCGCACGACGAAGAAGTCGAGTACAGGAACGAAAGCGGAGGTAAATTGAAGAAGGGGCGAAGGACATAGACGGACCAAGGAAAGGAATTTATATTAAGTATCATTAAAGAAGCAGGTCTCAAATGATCTTTTTGAATTATATTAAGTATCATTAAGGTAGCAGGTCTCAAATGATCTCTTGAATTCATATTAAGTATCATTAAGGTAGCAGGTCTCAAATGATCTTTTGAATTATAATAAGTATCATTAAGGTAACAGGTCTCAAATGATCTTTTGAATAATAATAGGTATCACTAAGGTAACAGGCCTCAAATGATCTTTTGAATTATAATAATTGTCATTAATGTAGCAGGTCTCAAATTACCTTTTGAATTTATATCAGACTAGCAGGCCACAGTCGCCCGAGGCTTCGCCACGAACATTTTCTCTTTATCAATAATACCTTTGTTAATTTGAAAAATTTCAATAATAAAAAAAATTAAATATTTGCATATTATTTGTATTTGGAAGCAAATTAAATTAAATAGTATAATGATAATAAAGTGGAGATATTTTCATTTTAGTTATTTAATACTTCAGTACAAACAACGTTTTTTGATCATTGGCATTGCCAGGAATAAGAACAATCTGATTTTCTGCTGTACCGACTCGTTTACCTTAATCTACTTCTACGTTTTTCAAAGTTTTTTATTAAATATTTATTATACTCCACCCGCAAAGCGTAGCGGGCACAATAATTTTGTCACAAAATTTTTTTCACCACCATGAGTCGATTAAGCCATGTCCGTCTGTCTATCTGTTCATTCGTTTGTCCACACGATTACAGCCGTCTCTTTATTGCAAATCTTTTTAAAGTCCATAATGAAATAATTTTCATGATTTGAGATTTGTCATACAGTGGTTCTCCAGTTTAACGAAAGATATAATGTCCAGGGTCGTTCGGTAAATCGAAAAGTTCATTAAATCGGTAATGCTATTTTCGAGTTTTTATCATATAAGAAAGCTTATAAATTTGTCAACTTGAAACAGATATCCTTACCTTTTTTGTTTTAATTATGCACTTCAATTAAGTTGAATTTTTGAACTTGTTTTAGGTATTATTAATTATTATTATTAAATATTTAGAAAGCTGCTGGTTAAAATCTCTTCACACTCCAAATGAAAAATCCAAGATTATGTCAATACATTCCTTTAATGTTTTTTTAAAAAAGAAACCCTACAATATGTATATTAAACCGAGGTGACAATTTGAGAATTAGATAAGTTTATACCAGGCATGCACGTTAACGTTAATTTTAACGGTAACCGAAATATTTTTTTATTTCGTTGAAACGAAATAAAAAAATAACGTTAATTCAAAATACGAAAAATATTTATTTCGTTTCGGAAAAAACGATATAAAATTTTTTCGTTTTTTTCTCAATCAACCGTTGAAAATAACGTTAATTTCAACAAAAAAATTTCGTTTTTTTGTATCAGAAGAATTTTTTTTTAGCATAGGAGAAAATTATAGAAAATTTTTCGTTTTTCAACGAAACGAAATTTGATTTGATAAATTTTTAACGTTATAATTTTGATAATATATTTTTCGGCCTCAACGAAACGAAAAAATTTTGTTGATTTTGTTGTGCATGTCTGGTTTATACATATTAATGTTATTACAAATTCAAAAACAAACGAAGCACGCTCAGAGAAGCAAATTTTTATTAAATAGAATACCTACATTTTCAAATGTTCGCAATATAGAGTGAACAATGGACATTTAATAAGAGTTCGTTATATTGGAAGTTCGTTAAATCGGTGTTCGCTAAATTGGAGCACCACTGCAATGCTTAAATTTGAAACATATACCCTGAAGTTGAAATTCAACAAAATATTGTGAATACTTCCATAGAAAGTGACGTCACCAAAATATAAAAACCTTCATAATTTACACAAAAATTAATGTGTTGAATTAAAAGTTCATACATTAGTCTTGTTTTCTTGATAAATAAAACGTACTCTGAGTTTGAAATATGAAAAATTGGAAAAAAACACGCCTATCCCCCTTACAAAGTGACGTCATCAAATTAATATAGCCTAAATAAATTCGAATTAACTTCAACCTGAGTATTTTGACTTCGGGCAAGTCGAAGATCATTTTTTAATGGTTTTATTTTTCATTTGTCTTTTCTTCATCATTAAAGTGATGAAATAAAGTATATTTCTATATATATATTCCTCACTTTATATTCACTGCAAAAATTCAGCTTTAACATGCTAGTATAGTAGACATTTCATTCAATATCCCAGCAAAATTTTTCGTTAGGTATTGTTTTTAATCGATTCTAAAATGCATTACATAAATGCTAATGCAAAAATTTAAATTTAATCCGTAATAAATTCACGGCAATGCATTCACATCAACTTGAAAGTTGTTATTCAAGTATTAATTTCGTGAAATCAATTATAAACCAACCGTTTTAAGCGTGTCATCTTTTCAATTGACAGCACTTTCGATTACCTCTTATGACATGGCTATATAAAAATAATGGGTTCTGTCAGCGAGAGGGTAAGCGATGAATGAAATTTTTGGATTACTTCTTCGATTATATGTAAGCGAAGATTTTGCTAGGTGTTCTCCAGCAAAACATTTCTCCAGAGCTTTTTAGAAAAAAGTGCTTATCTCATAAATGTCAGGAATCTGACTTCTGAGACTATACATCGACAAACAAACCTTATTTGCAGCTCTTAACCTGCTAGAACATAATTTTTAATAGAAATATGTTTTTGGGTGTCAATTTATTACTTGCTTTAAAATTTCTAAAAAAATTAAATTGATTAAAATTCATTAAATTTTTTATTTAAATATGATAAGTGGAGTTTTATAATAATTTTATGGCGTTCTGATGTTTTTTTTAATTTATTTTGAAGATGTCTATTTAAAACTCTAAGATGGTTTCCTAACTCCTTTAATTTACTAAAATACATAATTATTATTTTGTTCAAATCAACCAACAAAAACTGTCAAAAATACAGTTTTTAAGAAAAAACTATTCTAAAAATTATTCATGACTCTTGACCTTGTTCTCCCAGGGCAAGTTTGCTTTGGGAATTATGTAGATAATGACTATGAAACAAATTTCCCATATCAATTTGGTATGACTGTCATATTGTGATACTGTGATATTTATGGTCGAGAATAAGGCAGTCAAATGTTACAGACCTGTCTTGTCTATTAAAGTCGAAGCTGAAAAGTATAAAAGTACTATAAAGAAATTTATAAAAATTAGGAAAAAAGTTTATAAATTAATTTTAATATTTTGTTATAATTTTCACTTAACTTTTATGTAGAAGTAGTGGATTGATTTCGAAAAAATATTTAAATTGATAGTTATTCAGGGTCACTGAGGGAAAATTTGTTAACGTTTTACTTCCCGGTCCTATTTTTTTCCTCAATTATGCAAAATTATTCAAAATAGATCTTTGGGGATGTACTCACTATTGCAAGTCAAAATTTTGCGTAAACAAAACATTTTTGAAAAACTCCTTGATTGCGGAAAATTTTTCAGTATTGTACAAATTACCAAATTATCTTTCAAATGATATCAAATATATGTAGGCTTTATTGTAAAATACTTGTTTATTCATTTATTAAGATATAGTTTACAAATTATATATTATATTTTACACATTAGCAAAAGATTAGTTTGAAGATATAATGGATAATTATGACTTGACCCGTCCGTTCTCTATCGTTTTGTCACACACTTGTCCAAAAAACCACGCTTCGTGAACCTGTTTTCGTTCTGTCCGTTCTGTTCGTTCTGTTCGTTCTGTCTTCTGTCGTTAAGTCAGTGTTGTCCATTAAAAGTTCTGTCCACTTCTTGTAGTCCGTGTTGCTTGTTCATCGTCTGTCTGGCCTATTCCCACATCCGGCCATCTTGCAGCAACATTCGCCTCGAATGGTGGAGTCCACCTTTTCATGTGTTCTGCCACAGTATAGCTTCTTCTTGGTCCATCTCCATTTCAAAACTTTTTCTACGTAATAACGGCCGTGTCTAAGTTTCTTACAAATTTTATAAGGCCCAAGGAAATTTGGTTTAAGCTTTAATCCAGAACCAAACTGGGTACGTTTTATGACAACTAAATCGTTTAACTCATAGCTTTCCTCCGATTTCCGTTTCCTATCGTAGTATTTTTTATTCTCTGTCTGAATTTTTAAAATATTTGCTCGAGTTTCTTCACGCACCATATCTCTCTCCTCGTTAAGATCGTTAACCGCTAATTCCGCTAATAAATCACGCAAATTATTGTTATGCTTTGTTCTCATCTCGATACCAGTTAAAACTCTGAATGGTGTAATTTTTGTACTTCGGGGTGGAGTATTATTTATAGTTTGTTGTACTTGGTCAACATATTTGTACCAGTTTTGAGGGTTTTGTGCGCAAAGTTTTGTGAGCATTGGTATAATCACTCGATGAATTCTCTCTACCTGGCCATTACCTCTAGGCACACCTGTTGCTATTAGTAAGTGTTGGATACCTTCACCCTTACAATATTCTTCAAATATATTCGATGTATATGCGGTTCCTCTATCAGATACAATCCTCTCCGGATTTCCAAATATGCCGGCTTGTTTTTTTAACCTTTCAATCACCTCTTCAGAGCCAGTACTTCTGGTTGGGTAAAGCCAAACAAACTTTGAAAACCCATCGATTACGACAAATAGGTGGTTGTACCTCTTACGAGTATTTTCCATGGGTCCTAAATGATCTACGTGGTATGTGCCTAATGGTTTGTCTGATTTGTCAATAGCATGTAGCATTCCTTCTTGTTTCCCCTTTTTTGCCTCTGCCAATAAGCACTCTACGCAACTCTTCACCACGCTTTTAACTTTGTTCTCCAAGTTTGTTATAAAGAACGATTTCTTCACAAGATCTGATGTCTTTTTTGCCCCAAAATGTCCCTGTCTATGCGCTATTTGTATTATTTCTCTTTCCATTTCAGTTGGTATAACAATAAGCTCTAAATCGGGGTTTTTGTGCAATAGACCATATTTCATGTAAAAATCCTCATAATTATTATTTTCTAAAATTTTCCTGACTGCTTTGATCCAGTCATCTCGTATCTGCGCTTGATCAATTCGATGTTTCATAGAGTCTTCTATCATTAGACAAGAAACCCTGCTAAGTGCGTCTACGTGACGCATCTTCGATCCTGATCTGTGTTCTATTTCATAATCAAATTCCTGGACGAACATAGCCCATCTGGCAACTCTAAGAGGCACATCTTTTTTTTTCATAGTCATAGAAAATGCGTTACAATCCGTTACAATTTTTACTTTAATTCCCAGTACATACACACGCCACTTTTTTAAGGCTTCGATGATTGCCAACACTTCATGTTCATAAGAGTGGTATTTCTGTTCTGACACGTTAGTTTTCTTACTCATATATTCAATAGGGTGAAGTTGTTGGTCTTCAGAGTCTAACTGTAGGAGTACGGCACCATAGCCATACATACAGGCATCTGTATGTATCTCAGTAGGAGCTTTTGGATCATATAATCTTAAGATTGGTGAATGTATCAAAGCAGATTTAAGTTGTTGAACCGCTGTAACTTCTTCATCTCCCATCTTAAATGGTTGATTTTGCGCTAGTAAGTTCGTAAGCGGTCGAGCAATAAGAGCGTAATTCGGAACAAAACGCCGGAAATATGAAGTCAAACCCAAAAATCTTTGCAGTGTTTTCTTATTTACTGGTAATGGAAAATCTTTTACAGCTTTCGCTTTATCTTCGGATGGAGTTATTGTTGAGTCTTCAATAACATAACCTAAAAATGTTACTTTTCTTTGGAGGAATTGACATTTTTCCCACTTTATACTAAGTCCAAATGAAGCAGCCACTGTCAACACTTTTTCAAACTTTTCGATTCCCTCTGATTCATCAATTGATGGAATTATGATATCATCCATGTACACGACGATTATGCCACTTTGCATCATTTCTCGGAAGATTGTGTAAATGAAGCGTGAAAAAACTGCAGGAGAATTTGAAATCCCAAACGGCACATATAGAAACTCATATTGTCCATTATGAGTAACGAATGAAGTGTACTTACGAGAGCTTGCAGCCATGGGGACATGAAAAAATCCATTACGTAAATCGAGTGTGGTATACACCTTTGCCTTTTGCAGTCGCTGCAAAACATCATCTATCATTACCATTGGAAAATTATCTTTTATAATTTTTTCATTTAGTCTACGATAGTCGCAACATAACCTCTTGGTGCCATCCTTTTTCGATGCTAGGACTATAGGTGATGAGTATTCTGATGAGCTTGGCTGAATGATTCCTTCTTTAAGCCATTCTTCGACTTGTTTCTCGACCACGCATTGGTCAATATATGGCAGTCGCCTAGGCCTTTGAAATATTGGTACATCATCTGTTAAAATAATATTCATCTCTATTGGAGTTGTTTTCATTCTGTTAGGATTATAATTTTTTATCAAACCTTCCATTTTAACCTGAAATTCTCGTCTCATATGGGCTAAATCTGTTGCTACCTTAGGATATATTTCATCAAACAAAGAAGACATGCATAAGCACTCGTATTCTTGTAGCAGTTCCGAAACATTATTACTTTCAACTTTTTTTTCTATTGGTGAATTTCCTTCTCTCTCATAAAACGTGGCACCATTTTTATCAATTACTAAATTTAAAACTCCTAAAACATTGTTTCCTATAACCGCCGGATATAATATGTCGTTATTTTTGGTTACATAGAAATTTATGTCTAAGCCAACGTCATCAATCTTTGTATGCGCAATGAAAGATCCAATTGCTGTGAATTCTCCATCTCCTATTCCAACAAAACTATGTTTTTCAGCCTGTAGTTTGACTTCACCTGTGTTGTTAAAAGTGTCGTCTGTGATTGCACAAATATCACTACCGGTGTCAATCAAAGCTGATATTTTTTTACCATTTATATAAACGTCCTTAAAAATTCTGTTAGATTTTGGTATAAAACTGGGCGTATCCTTGAATTTATTTTGGTTTAAGGCATGTAAAATGTTATCTTCTTTCTTTATCTGTTTGTTAAAAGCCGCACATTCAAAAGAGCGATGCCCAAATTGCTGACACTTAAAGCATTTGTAACCAACGTTCTTACAATCCCTGGCTATGTGGTTCATTTCACCACATTTAAAGCATTTTAATGCTGTTTCTTTTCTGTTGCCTTGAGTGTATGTTACGGGCTTATTTGTTTGCGTCTGATTAAAATATGTTGAATGATATTGCTTGCCAGCGCGAATTTTTTCGTAAATTACAATTTGGGTTTTAAGTTCATCTATAGATTTAGCTTGGTATAAATTGCTTTTGTTGGTGGTGGAATCAGGAATACCGTCCACAAAATATTCTAAAATACTCTGTTCATCGAGATTCACTGGTTTAGCTAGTTCCATTAGCGAATATAGGTATTCTCTTAGAGTTTCATTCTGTTTTTTACGTCGACTTCTGAGCATTCTGTGAACCTCCACTGCTGATAAATGAATTCCGAATTCCTTAAGCAGTGCATTTTTTAAGGTTTTCCAATCCTGTATTCCCCCTTGACTACGAATAAATGTCTTTGCCGGGCCTTTCAATAATTGTTTGCCATAAATGTACTTTTGCAGCTCGTTCCATTGTACCGCTACTGCGTTTTCCTCAAACTCTTCAAGCCATTGTTCAACTCGTGGATGTCCGGATCCAGTAAATGATGTAATTGAATCTTCAATATCACGAAGTGTAAAATTTGACTTTTGGACGATTGGTTCAACTACGGTTTGTCTATTCGAAGCAACATCTTCGTATTCTGAGTCATCGTCGCTGCTTTGGATTAAGCCAAAATAGTTCATAAGCCGGTCCTGTAAAGTCAACTTTCGTCCAGAAACTTCTAAATTCAACTCCCCCAATTTTTGCCTTAAATCTTTTACAGAATACCTTAATATAGTCTCTTTGTCCATTGTAAAATGTTGTTCAAATTATATAAATTCAAGTCGAATGTTTTTTTTTTCTTAAATAAAATTATTAAATTCTATTTGGCATAAAATGTTTTAGAACTCGTTTCACAAATTTTATATTGTTTTTGTAATTCACATTTAAATTAAGTATGTAGTAAATAGATAGGAAATTAGTGTAATGCATGTAAAGTTATAGTAAATTGAATATAATAATGACTTGAAATATTATATTATCTTCAGTGTAAATAATTATTTGGACTACTTTAATTGTATGTTAATTAGTTCCGAAATAACAACTCCAGAAATAATATGTTACATTAGCAATTATAAAAAAATCAATGTGGAGCAATTTTAAGATTAAGTTTACTTTCTGTTTGAATATACCTACTTTAAATTTTTGTCTGAAATTTTGTTTCAAAAAAAGATGCAATTAATTCTTTAATAGTAATTCAATTTTGTTTTTATGTGAAAAATTCTCAATATTTTCGTAGAAATGTTTTTCCTGTTTTGTTCTTATTAACAATATTTTTTTTTTTTTTTATTATTATTATTCGGCGCTTTGATCTTTACATTTAAATTTTTAAGTTTATTTTTTCTAAATTATTTTCAAACAAAAGAATTCAAATTTAACTGGGTTTACATAAATGTTTTCAACTTAATCGAAAAGGAAATCAAACAAAAATAAAATCTCACGCCGAAATTAAATAGTGTACAAAATTTGTTTGTCCCACTGTTCACATTTTGTTCTTGAGTTTCTACTTATAACTACTCACAGTTTCATAATTTCAACTTATACTCTCAAATATAAACTGCTACTCCTTCCTGTGTGCCTCCTTTGCTTACTTCAGCTATTCTCTACTCTGCTCACAAATCAATTTTTTTGTTTTGATTGTGCTGCCTACTGATGTCCTCTTTGTCGTTTTGTCTTCTATTTTTCCCCCTTTTCACGTTTTGCAACGTTCTTTCGTTGTCTGTTTCTTGTGGTTATATTTTTTGTTTATTTTTTTTTTTTAATTTTATAAGTTGCTTTATTATTATTGAATTCTTTGCGTTAAATAAATTACTTCACAGTTCTTATTTCTTCATTAGATTCGTCTGCAGTTTATTTATTTTTTAGATCATTAGCTCTTCACATACTTTAATTTTTCTTTCTATTTTCTTGCTTTTTCTCCTTAATACAGCAAAATTTTCCAATCAAAATTTACATTGTTCGTATTCTTTGCGTTAAGAGAATAATTTCACAGTTCTTATTTCTTCACTAGCTTCGTGTGCAGTTTTTTTTTTTTTTCAGATCATAAGCTCTTCACATACTTTATTTTTTCTTACTGTTTTCTTTCTCTCTTCTCTCTTTATCTTTCATGCAGCAATATCAGCAGTATCAAAACTTTCAAATCAATCAATCATTTCATGCTTCTTTATTATTTGTCGTGGCTTGCTTTTGTTTTTGTTTTTATTTTTTTTTTTCGTACTTTGCTCAACTTTTGCTCTGCTCAAATGCGTAGCAAAACTTTTCACTCACTTCTTGTCTTTTTCATTCTTCACTCTTTATTTTCGACTCATTTTCTTTTTATTTCTTACATTTACTTTCGGTTTTCTCAAATTGCGTCTTTGATATTTATTTCATTCTTCTTATTCTTTATGTTGCAGAATTTTCACTCATTTAGTTTAAATTTAACGTGTTTTCTTGTTCTTATGTTATTAAATTATGTAATTTATGTATAAAGATCAAAAAATTCACATGTTCACTTGCTGGTTCAATACGTTTAATTAGGTTATTCGATGTCCGACTAATATGTAATCAAGTTTTGATTAATCTTGAACTCAGCAGATTGTCTTGCTTTTAAGCACTTATTTTTCTTTGGTCTTGTGCACTGCTCTTTTCACTGTTTTATCGTTAAACAAACTTTTCAACTATCCCACTTCTGACACCAAAATGTAGGCTTTATTGTAAAATACTTGTTTATTCATTTATTAAGATATAGTTTACAAATTATATATTATATTTTACACATTAGCAAAAGATTAGTTTGAAGATATAATGGATAATTATGACTTGACCCGTCCGTTCTCTATCGTTTTGTCAGACACACTTGTCCAAAAAACCACGCTTCGTCAACCTGTTTTCGTTCTGTCCGTTCTGTTCGTTCTGTTCGTTCTGTCTTCTGTCGTTAAGTCAGTGTTGTCCATTAAAAGTTCTGTCCACTTCTTGTAGTCCGTGTTGCTTGTTCATCGTCTGTCTGGCCTATTCCCACATATATTAATATTGATGAGATTAATTTTGTATATTGTTACCGACTTTTATAAAAAAAAAAAATGAATTAAAATATATATGTTTACTCATTTGCTCTTAACAAAATAATCATAACAGTAAACTATTATTTAAAAACATTATATTAATTTCGTAATACTTTTTAATCATTGCTTTTATGAGGTTAAGTATAATCTTCTTATAGGGTGAACAATTTAGTTTCCGACCGGGTGCCAGCAACCCTAGCTACGCCACTGCCTCACTCCAATCGCAGTCGTGTAAGAAAATAATTGAATGCCTAATTTACCAACAATTTTCTCTTTGAGTCGCTGCTCTTGCTCTCCTAGCGCGGAGCATCGCTCTTGCATTTTCTGTTGACCTTGTCAAACTTGTTTTCATCGAGGCATTTATTTGTAGTTAAGAGAAATACGAACACTTCATTTTTCAAACTTTTAATTAATCTTTAATCTATACAAAATATACTATCACACTTGTGAATGCCACTTTTTGAAATAAAACTACAATAAAAATATGTGTGAAGAAATTGCATGCGGCGAAATTAAATGCACACATTAGTTTGCAGCTCATCATTCCACAGCAACAACAGCACAGCAAGCTTTATTTAACTTGTATTCCCATCACGTCAAAGAGCGCCAACTGTATCTGGTTACTCTTCGAATGAGTGTGGAGAGCGAGAACAATAAACTTTAAAGAGAAGGGTTGATAGCAACATGAAGTTGAAACTCTCGTAACACAAACGCGTGAAAAGCAAGCGACCAAGCAATGCTTAGCATTGGTGGTAATTTTCTAAAAAACTTAAGACTTTAATTAAATATATTTATTGTTTAATTTTCTTAAAGAAAGTCCGCCTATGTAATTCTGTAGCAGAAATATGATATTTTACAATTTTTTTCATAAAAATCGGTCCAGTAGTTTTGGAGTCTATGGCGCACTTAAATTTCAACTTCAATTTTATATAATAGTATAGATATCATTACAGTAGCAGGTCTCAAATGACCTTTTCGAATTTATACTAAGTATCATCAAGGTAGCAGGTCTCCAATGATCTTTTTGAATTTATGTTGAGTATTATTAAGGCAGCAGGTCTTAATGATCTTTGATCAAGTATCATAAGTTTTAAAGTAACAACCGACCTTGACGACCAGATACCACACCTACACGTGATCATCGGCAGCAAAGCGTCGAGCAGAGTGGAGGCCACGTATTCTCATCACCGTCTAGACGTATTGGCCTAAAGACCCAATAAAGAACATATCAGTTAAATCTTACACGTCTCTTTTATTTATTAAAATTGTTCCGAACCTTGGAATCCGGCGAGCTTACCTCAGCTATAGACCCGGAAGACCGGGAGCTTCGTTACATGACTGCCTCAACTTGGCGAGGCCAGCATTATCCATGTCGAAAACGTCTCAAGCCGACTCAAACCTCCGCGTGGTAACTCCTGGAAACGTCAAAAAACTATTACCCGATAGACTTTGGCGGCGAATCTGAGCGGCGGGCTTCCTTTGGCCATCAAGCAAAGGTTGTGCGTTGGGTTTGAAACCCACCATGTAATAAAACCATTTCAATGAAAAGTACAAGAATAAATGAAAGAATGATCCCCAAATCTGATGACGACTACCTCAAACGGAAAACTGATAATGATTTACGGATATGCACCTGGAATGTCCGAACCCTAAATTGGGATGGTGCCTCTATCCAACTGATTGATATCTTGGAAAGATATAATGCTCATATCACTGCAATCCAAGAAATGCGATGGAAGGGACAGGGTTGCTTACGGCAAGCATCCTGTGATATCTACTACAGCGGCCATGTGGAGAAGCACGAGTTTGGATGCGGATTTGTAGTTGGCAAGAGAATACGGCATCATGTCCTGCGATTCACTTCTGTGAACGAACGACTTGCCATAATCTGCTTCAAGGCAAAATTTTTTAACATAAGCCTAATATGTGAGCACGCTCCGACAGAAGAAAAAGATGACGAGACCAAAAAAGTTTTTACGAGTGCCTTGAAGACGCATACGAGCGCTGCCCGCGTCATGACAAAAAAATCGTACTTGATGACTTCAACGCCAAGGTGGGTAAGAAAAACATATTTGGTCAAACAGTCAAAAAGTTCAGCCTCCAGATTCAAGCATCTCAATATTCATAAGGCTATCTGGTTGTCCCCTGATCAAAAAACATGCAACCAAATTGATCACGTTTTGATTGACGGAAGGCACTCTTCCAGTGTACTAGACGTACGCACGATCCGTGGTGCTAACATAGACTCGGATCATTATCTTGTAGCAGCCAAGATCCGCACACGTCTGTGCGCAGCTACGAATGCTCGCAATCCTACACAAAGAAAGCTTGACGTCAACAAGCTGCAGTCAAAACGGACGGCCGAAGCCTTCGCTGCTCAACTCTCACTCCTGCTTAAAGAAAGTACTCCTCCGATCGACGATATATGCGCACAGTGGACGCACATATCCCACTCTAAGCGTACGGCTGCCGAAGAGGTGATAGGCTGCCACCGCACTCGCCGAAACCAGTGGCCCAACCAGGAGTGTCCCGACGCCACTGCAGAGAAGGACATCGCCTAAGCTCGGCTTAAAAACAACAAAGCCGCAGGAGCCGATGGCCTACCGGCTGAGCTGTTTAAGACCGGTGGCGAAGCTCTGTTTAAATGCATTCACAGACTTTTATCCAGAATATGGTCGGAAGAATGCATTCCAGACGATTGGAACCTCAGTGTGCTCTGCCCAATCCACAAGAAGGGCGATCCCACCATTTGCGCCAACTACCGTAGGATTAGCCTTCTTAATATCGCATATAAGGACCTGTCGAGCGTCTTGTGTGAAAGACTGAAGCCCATCGTCAACCAACTGATTGGACCTTATCAGTGTGGCTTTAGACCTGGAAAGTCCACCATCGACCAGATCTTCACGCTCCGAAAAATCTTGAAAAAGACCCTCGAAAAACAAATCGACACACACCATCTTTTTATCGATTTCAAAAGCGCCTTCGGCAGTCCAATAAGGAGTCACCTATAATCCATCATGTCTGAATTTGGTATTCCTGAGAAGGTAATACGTCTTTGCAGGATGACACTGAACAACACCAGCAGTGCAGTGAAAATCGGGAAGGACCTCTACCTTCCGTTCGATACCAAGCGCGGTTTCAGACAAGGTGATTCCTTATCGTGCGACTTCTTTAATATAGTCATGGAGAAGATCATCGGAGCTGCTGACCTGAGACGCAGCGGCACAATTTTCTATAAGAGTGTAATGCTGCTGGCGTATGCAGATGATATTGACATCATTGGCCAAAATACACGCGAAGTCAGTGCAGCATTCTCCAGGCTAGAAAAAGAGTCGAGTCGAGTCGAATGGGCCTTACAGTGAACGCAGATAAAACGAAGTATCTTGTGTCAACAAACAAACAGTCCCAGCGTCTTGGAAACCACGTCACTGTTGACAACACCTCCTTTGAGGTAGTGAAGGACTTTGTTTACCTTGGATCCATCATAAACTCCTCCAACGATATCAGTATAAAGATTAAACGAAGGATAACTCTTGCCAACAAGTGTAACTTTGGGCTCAGTAGGCAATTGAGAATAGGCAATTGAGCACTCTCTCGACGAACAAAACTGACGCTCTATAAGTCAATAATCATGCCCGTCCTACTATACGCATCACAAACCTGGACGTTGAGCAGATCTGATGAAAGGACTTTGGGAGCGTTCGAGAGAAAAATCTTTCGCAAGATCTATGGCCCAATCTGCGTCAATGGCGAGAACCGAATACGATGGAACCACGAGCTGTTTGAGCTATATGCCGACATCGATATAGTCAAGCGTATCAAACTAGAGCGGCTTCGCTGGCTAGGTCATGTCGAGAGAATGAACGACGAAGCTCCAGCGAAAAAAAATTGGATTCGGTACCCAGCGGTGGCCAACGCAGACGAGGAAGACCCCATCTCCGTTGGAAAGACCAGTTATTGGATAACCTGACAACACTTGGAGTTTCCAACTGGCGCCAGCAAGCCAAAACCGACCAACGGTTGTAAGCGCCATCTAAGTAAGTAAGTAAGTAAGTAAGTAATACAATAACAGGAATATAATAATATATAAAAATCGACATTGATTTAAAATTCGATTGTGGAATCAAGCCCAGAACGTTGTGAATCAAGACAAACAAGGTCCGTACGCCACACTGATAAGTCTAACCATATATATAATTCATATTGTTCATAGGAAGGTGATATTTCGACAAACAAGGTCATATTTACCACACCAATTTCAATAGAAACACAGAAATGGTTGCGAACGCTGGCACTGAGACAACTAGGTCTCATTGGTTTGTCGTATTATTATATGTCATACAAATTGTTCTCGCATGCTTGTAGGACAAAGTCCTAAAGATACAACCAGTACATTCACCAAGCATGTTCGATTATATTAGGAGGTCCAAAACATGTTGAGGTCAGGTCCATTCAGATGTATGTGTTGTTTTATGGTTATCCATAACCAGGTGAAAATGATGTCTCATGAAAATGATGGAGAAGCATGATCAGAATCACTGTCGGTGCTGCAGATAATCTATTATTTAATGTTTAATTGAGTCCATGGATTCATTCAAAGAAAGTCGCCGCAAGCGTTTCTTAATGGTTCACGTAATTAGTTCTACAAAAGTTCATAAAAACTAGCTCAAAAAAACTTCTAGGCCGAAGTGGAATATTCAAGTAAATTTTACTCAATAAATATGGACTGTCTACATATCCATGTAAAAGTTTAATCCAACTAACATTAAGCATAACTCTCCTATTTTTAAAGTAGGAAGATTTAATAGCTGTAGGCGATATTCTTAAGGTGGTAGATTAAAAAAAGTATTGCATTAAAGATAGTTCAGGCAGAACAACAGAAATTATTTCTGAACAGATGCAAGCATATTCTAAGATAGGCCGAACTAGAGAAGTGAAAGTTTTCGTAACAAAAGGATCATTAAACTCTTTTGCCCAACGTTTAATAAATCCTAGGGTACTATTTTCTCTATTTATTATTTTATTTATATAAATGTGAAATCGTAGTTTAGGATCCATGGTTACTCCAAGATCATGGAAACTATCTAAGGACTCTAATGCGTAGTCACAAATTTTGAAATTACACTTTAAGATTGGTTTTCGCGAGAGGGTCGTGTGCTTACATTTCTTCATATTAATATTCATTAGATTTATTCTGCACCAGCTATGAAGATTGTTGATGTCAATTTGCAAGAATAAACAATCATATTCATTCTTATAAGACCGGAATAGTTTGACGTCGTCAGCATACATCAAGATGTTAGATGATGCTTTATGACCGATGGCAAATCTTTTATATAAAGTAGAAACAAAAGTAGCCCAAGATGACTTCCTTGGGGTACTCCAGAGGTAACAGGAAACTCGTATGATTTCACGAGTTTAAATAGAACAGATTGTGTTCTATTACTTAAATACGATTCGATCCATCTCACCATTTTTGTGGGAAATCTAATCAAAGATAATTTTAGCATCTAGAGCTCGTGATTTGCAACATCAAAAGCTTTGCTAAAGTCCGTGTTGATAGCATCAGTCTGCATACCTTTTCCAACATTTTCTATTGTTTTAGACGTAAATTTTAGGAGGTTAGTGACCGTAGATTTTCCCGAGAGGAATCCATGTTGACATGCCTCAAAAAGTTTGGGCAAAGCACTTCATTTCGCAATTCCACGATAGTTATCAATTAAAGATCTATTACCAGATTTATGCAATAGGATAATGAATGAGGACTTCCAGACAGTTTGAAAATAGCAAGCCTTAAAAGAATAGGCAAAAATCAAAGTGATTGGAGTTACTAATTCTTCACAGCAATATTTCAAAATGCTAGATGGTATGTTGTCGGGACCTCTTTTATACAAAGTTTTAAGATATTTTAGATATGATAAAACTGTATTGTTGTCAACTATTATCCTGGGGAGGCAAATATCCCCAGAACGAACAATAGGAGGATAGCTACTATTATCAAGAGATGGCAATGAGTAAGTTGACTTGAAGAAGTCAGCAAAAAGTTAACAAATGATATAATCATTATCAGATTCCACATTTCTGTATTTCATAAAAGGATAGGAATCAATCTTTCGCTTTGTATTTACAAAGCTCCAGAACGATTTTGCATCAGACTTAATGTTTAATTGTACTTTTGTTAGGTATATGTTATAGGACTGCTTGCACAACAGCTGGTAACTATATTTAGTCGAAGTATAACGGCCGAAATCAATCAAGCTATGTGTTCTCTGATATTTTTTATAATACATATTTAGATTTTAAGTTTCTCAATTTTCTTAATTCATTGGTAAACCACACGGGGCCTGAAATTATAGAAGCTTTTCTTTGCGGAATAGATCTAGTGAAGCAGTCAATGAGCGTTGTATTAAACGCACAGACCGCAGCATCCAGATTCTGTGAAGATAAAACTTTTGTATTAAGATAAAGTATAGATGACCAATTTATATTGAACAAACTATTTTTTAACATAACATAGTTAGTTTTTTAAAGTTGAATTCCATGAATGGTTGACTAGTACGATTCTGTATAGATGGTATAGGATGGTTTCAATGGTTGGATGGTGAGAATCTACAGGAGTGACCAGAGGAACGGACCTTGACACTGATGCAATGTTGCTTTCATCAAAAAATACCAGATCGAGCGAACGGTTATTCTTATTCAAGTGATAGTTTAGTTGGAAAAGACCTTGACTTGAAAGCTCATTTAAAAAGTAATTATCAGATGAACTTTCAGACGATGGTTAATATATTGAAGGGTTTTCAGAACAATAGTTCCAAGGAACATTGGGTAAGTTAACCAATGAAAACTATTAGAAAACTTTACTAATAGAAACCAAATGTTTGCTATACACTTCTAAGTAAGAAAAGGGAGGTATATATGATCATGTAATATAGAGACTCAAAGAACCGTACTTTGCATGCACACAACAGAATTCTATGTCTGCAGCTTCTAGGATAACTATTTCTTAAGAGAGAAATGTGTTAATTTAACCGCAATCAGCACACCCCCACCATTAGAAAGAGTTAATAATCGCAATTAGAACCCCACCTCCGCGGAAAAGCCCTAAAGTTAAAGGACAGCTATCCTTACGGAACACATTAAATGAAGAGCCATTGAATATTTCCGTAGTAAGATGATTGCTAGTCAGCCAAGTCTCAGTAAAAATTACAATATCATAATGTAAATCACTAGAAGACACAAAAAGTTATTAATTTTGGTTCTCATGCCACCAATATTCTGATAGTATATAGAATACTTATGGCTAGATCCTGTTAGTTTTTTGGAGCCGAAGAGGTGTTTAGTAATGAATTCCGAGAGGGTACTCCAAGTCTTGGCCGAGGAATGAATTCCTGTACCATAGTACCAGGTGGCCTAAAAATAGCTGATAATAAAGATGCAAAGTCCAAATTATCAACTAAGAGTTTAAATGATGATATTTCACGAGCCAACTTGGCAGAGAGCTTGTAGCAGATGCTAGGTGACGATGGTTGAATTTTAGAAGTGATGAACGCCATGACATCATTCACAGACGTAGATGCAGCCAATCTTGAAATGAAGACAGTCTTGCGTAGTGGTCTCTGAACAACAACCAAATTCGCAGCAGGCAGCTCTCGGTCGCATAGACCTTCCAGAAATTGCAGAAATTGTTGCTACACTTTCAGTAGTAGCTACCGTTGAGAATGCCTGTTGCTGAAGAGAGACAATTTCAGCGGCCATGTTTAAAACCAGGTTATTGAGGCGAGAGAAGTCATCAACGATCAAGGACGATGTAGTTTGCAAAACCAAAAGTTTTGACAGAAATTTTGATATTGAAAATTGTCTGCAGCAGGTGTTGCATTTGTGCATCAAGTGGATTAACCATTTTAATCCATTTGAATCCGTTCTCCGTAAGGCATGATAAACTTGGATGAAATGCTAATACACTTGGAGTGGAATGTTTTGAAGCAACCATTGCATGATATGAAGTTATCGTAGGTGCTCCACTGTGACTTGCAAACTTCACAGCCTTCGTAATTTGAGGTTATGTTGTTCATAATGTAATGGAGGCTCAGCACAGAAAACCATATAGATTACAGGAACCAGATAAAGTTGCTGTATTTTTATATAAAAGTAATTCGACAAGTGTTATCCAAGTATATAAACAGGGAAATAATGTGTAGATGCAGAAAAAAGTGTATTATTTAATTAAAATAAATTTGAGCTACTGGTTATTAATATCCCTTTGACATCTAAAAGTCGTTTGTTGTAGTACACATCTATGAGATCCTATTTTGCTTTGGTGACCAGCTTGGCAAAATCTTCGCGTTGAAGCCTACGCTCGCGTCTTTGAGATTGTCGCTGTGCTGGTAGTGCTGGACTAGCTCTGCTTGCACGATCACCAAAGAAATATTCTTGAGCATTATCTTTCCTGCTGACAGACACTTTCAGTTAATTCACAAGCCCAATAACTAACTCTAATGCTGCTGCTGGTGTCTTCCAAGCCTCTCACTAAAACATCGTACTTGATGTTCTCTGTCTTCTGTTAAAAATTTGAGCGTAGACTTACCTCACTTAATTCGGTGCGTAGCAGTGAGGTATCTTTGATTAATTTATCAACTTATTTTCATACCGTGGCCCCGTCTCTAACAAGACTCTCCAATAGACTAAGTTTATCTTTAATCATTTGAAATTGATTTGAGTGTATGTTAACGCTGGAAGTGCCTTTCGTAGATGCACCGGTGTCGCAGGATATTAATTTATCAACCTCTTTTCTTACCTTTGCCCCATCTGTAACAAGATTCTCCAATAGACAAAGTAGGCTAAGAAAAGTAGGCTAAGTAGAGAATAGATAAGTTGCCAGCGAAATTATTTATCACATTGGATTGAGTCAACGCCATCAATGTCCATCTTGAATCGTGGGCATAGCACCAGGTTCTTCTTGCTTGTGCGTCTCTTATTACCCATTTGCACATTGTGGTGACCTTACTGGTCAATTTTATGATCAAACAATACTGGTTAATTATTGAAATTATTGGTTCAATTAAATAAAAAAGTAAAAATTTGCAGGAGCGAAAATTATTAGCTACTTTTGATATTTGAACAGTGATGCCAATTTGAGAAACATGCGATTGTCATAATCTTGTATTAATTAATTCGTTCATGGTTCTATTGTATCATGATACGATTTACGACAAAAGCCAAAGTAAAAAGTCGCATGAATCTTATTTTCTCAAGAAAATTTTAAACAGAATACATTTCTAAATTTTGGAAATTAATTAATTTTAAAATTAATTTACCTTTTGTATTTGGTTGAATATAGGAACAAAAAGATCCGTGTCATAATTAGAATTTTTATGTTGCAATATCGCAGTCAACCTTTCAAAACCCATTCCAGTGTCTACATGACGATCAGGTAATTCAGAAATAGAACCATCTAAATTCCTTAAAAATTGTTTAAATTGTTTATAAATTCGTTATTATTCAGATATTTTTACCGATTGTATTGAATAAAGACCAAGTTCCAAAGCTCTATCACATCTGGATGGCCAGTGTTCACAAGTTTCTTGCGCTCAACTCCACCTATTTCAGGATGTAAGTCTATGTGTATTTCTGTACATGGACCACAAGGTCCCGAAGGACCCATTTCCCAAAAATTTTCCTTGCTACCAAACGGAAGAATTCGCGAAGATGGAATTCTGCAATATAAATACGCAAATATTGTTGATAATTATTTATGTATGATCACATGATTCACCCCAAGCTTCGCCATGTTTCAAAACATTCTAAGTCCGTTGGGATTCCTAAAACTTTATCTCCTCCAAAATATGTGATATATAATCTATCAGGGGAAATGTTGAAGTGCCCACAAAGAAGGTCGAGAGCCATTTCACAGGCTTTACTCTGAAACAAAAAAATTCAAAGCATATATGTAAAGAATTATATTAAATTAAGTGCAAATATTTTTATTTTGGAATTATATAAAATTAAATGTAATTCAATTAAACAGTAATTCAATTCTTCTTGACGACTGACTGAAATCTATTTAACGACTGACTGAACTTTCTACTTTAACAACTGATCACTCTTAGGCCGCATTCATAGTGGACGCAGAAGCTGAAACTTTTAACAAAAAAAAACAAATTGGCCATTTCAGCTCTTGAAAGGACTTTGACCGAGCTTTGAAGAGAGAGGTGGTGACCGATCAGAAAAATTTTTTATTGAAAAAACTTTTCGCCACGGCTTGGGATCGAACCCGGGCTCCGAGCATGCTAAGCCACACACTTAACCTGCATGCCACGGTCACCACTTTAACAGCTGCTGAAAAACGCTTCATGTATAATCATCAGGGTTATCACATCCAAAAATTTTCTTTAACCAAAATTCCCAAAAAAGTTCACATTTAAGAAAAAATTCACATTTAAGAAAAGAAAAGAAAAAATTCAAATATTTTTAGTTTTTTAACATTCTTCTTCTGAAAAGCTTTTTTTTATTGTTGTGACGATATTGATGAAAACAAGCAATCCCAACTAGCACACAAACTTATGTAAAGATTGCAACAAGCTTTACAGCAACTCATTATGAAAACTATGCAGTTCGTGAAAGCACGCTTATTGACTTCTTCACAACGGCAAAAAGGCGGACTTTTTTATTTAATGTAAGCTTTTTGGATTTTTATTAAACTTCGCAAACAACTTCCATAGAATTAGTGCGTGCTTGTTTGTACAAGCTTTATACAGCTTATATGTATTTCTAATAAACTTCGGAAAGTAACCTGCATAACACTGTTCCAAATTGAATGATATAAGCTTTACCGAAATTCCAAAATTAAAAAAATTATGATTTTTTGTTATTTAAATGTTTTTATAAATGAATACCTTACTGTACATTTATAAATAAAATAAATAAATAAAAAAATAAAATAATATTAAATAAAATAAAAATAAAATCATTACAAAACTAATCGTTATACGCTCAATTTACAGAGATGGTGTTTTATCTATATACCTTACTTCTAGAACATAAATTGGTACAAAAGATATAATAGCAAATATAAAGGAAGGAAAAAATTATTTACAAAAACCTTCAACAGTATGAACTAAGAACTAAAAACTAAAGTTATGACTAGAAAATCACGCAAGACATTATATTTAATAAGGAAAATATTATTACACCATACGGAAGAACATATTAATGAAACATTTATATGTCGTGTGAATAGTCCTTATGTAGTGTGAACAGTCTTCTTGTCGTGTGAACAGTCTTCTGTAGTTGACGTCAAGCATAACTCTTGCTTGGATGGAATCACCGCTGACAGATAGGGGGCGTTGTGCGCATGTGTAGAGTTGACAGATAGATAGTTAACAGATAGAAAAAAAAGGAAAAAGGGTGCACACTAGACCGTACCTCAAAAAAAAAGTGCGCCGTACACCAGCGAATATGACGCATTTTTGCAAGACAATTACGAAAAAATTTTTTTGTTTTTTTTTGACTGAACGTAGGGGTCGCGCATTGACATATTTCTTCATTACTCTGGTGTTTACAGTCGGATTTTGAAGTTTGGTATGTCCATATTTTTTTCTCAAGAAGACCAATATGACGTCTACAGAGGTCATTGACCTCAGGTGCACCGTTCTAGTACTTACCCTCCAGATCTCAGTTCCTACCATCCTAATGTGCCACTCTGATATAAAAAAAACTAAGCTTTTAATATATCATTAATCTTTTGCTCAAAATGTGTATTAATAATTCCAGCAAAACTATTTTTAAAAAATTTTTTAAATTTTTTGTCGAACGTAGGGCTCCCTTTTTTCATTTTCAACATATCTTCGGTATTAAAAGTCTGATCATATTAAATGACATATCGATGTTTTTGTTTAAAAGAGACCAATTATTTTTCTCCATAATAAAAAAAAAAATATTCATATAAGTTCTTGGAAGGCCTTAATTTGATTTTGAGGAATTTAAAAGCTCGTAAAAAAATAAAAAATCAGTAATGTCAATGCTAAAAGTGGTATCAGCACTATTTTTGTTGTGATTTATTAAATATACAATGTATTGTTATTTTATTTTTTAACTTTTGCTTTTTACTTTCGCTGATTCGCTATTCACAGCCACATTGAAAATAGTCAAGCAATTTCAAACACTGGCTATTGCAATTCCTGTTTCCCCGTGAAAAACAGTTGAAAATTGCGTCCGTCTAATATTTATTTCAAAAGCGAGTTTTATAGAGTTTTGATCATTTTCAATAAAAATCGACCAAAAAACATAAAAAAGATCTTATTGAGTCTTTATTGAGAGTGACTTAAATGAAACCAAATTACCAACGGAGTATAATGTTATACATTTTTTATTGTATCTGCGCCATAACAGTGATAAAAGTCGAAAGTTGGATTTTTTAAACAAGAAGCTATTAGAAATGTAATCGTTTTGTGGCAACGTGCCGGCATACCAATTATAATCCTAGCGGCGGTTCGGAAACGTGTTGATGTGCTTGTGAATACCTATTAGAGTGGGTCGAAAAAAAAGTTTGAAAAAACCACCCCCTATTTTAAAGATGACCTCGAGAGGATTCCAAAAACAAAAAAAAATTTTTTTGGACAACCGGAAAAATAGCCAAAATGGTATTTTTTGCATAACTTAATCATTACATGTCAGATCTTTGTGTCGTTGAAAAGAGCTTACTGAGCACTACATTGTCTTATTAGAACATTTTGACTTTTGAGGTCATATTCAACTAGTAAGCCCCGTTAGCCCGATTTACCCCCTTAAATTTCTTTTTTTTCCTCATAAGATTGAACTCTTTCAAAGCTGTTTAATTTGTGTTCAAAAAATTATTTATTAAGTTTAAAAACAAGGAAGGTATATTAGTTCAAATATTTGATATAATCCCTTTTTTTTATACAAAATTAACTTTTATTTTACTCAACGAACAATTACATAAATTAAACAAAATTGCAAAAGAAACGTCACAATATAATCTAGATTCTCAAAAAAAAACCTACAATCGTCCTCTTCGCTTGAGCAAAGAACATAACCAATGGAAAAATTTGATATTGGAGGTACCCAATGTGCACAAAAACGAATGCGGATCCGTTTCGAACCCGTTACGAGTCCGTCAGAGCGGAATTTGTTTTTTTTATGTTTCGACGGATCTGTTTCGAACCCGTTACGAGTCCGTCGACGCGGACGCGTTTTTTTGTGTTTTGACGGACTCGTTTCGAAACCGTTACGAGTCTGTCGACGCGGAATCAATTTATTTATGTTTTGACGGATCCGTTTCGAACCCGCTACGAGTCCGTCGACGCGGAATGGTTTTTTTATGTTTTGACGGACCCGATTCGAACCCGTTACGAGTCCGTCAACTCAGAATCGGATTTTTATGTTTAGAAATAATATTCAAAACGTAAACATTAATCAACCATCGCGTTTCGATTTTAGAAAACGTTTTATAAATTGAAATTACTTCTCAATAATTTGAAAAAAGCTAAATTTAAATAAATTTTAGCAATAATTTGCTTACTTATTATAAATTCAAATAGCAAATTTTGAATTGATTCAAGCAAAAAGGTGCTTGGTTATTGAAAAACAAAAAAAAAATCGGATAAACTGACTCATGTCTATAATAAAGAGAGAAGAAGATTGAATATTCCTCTTTTTTCGTTTCTTCTTTCTCATCAGTCATAATTTGTTTCTATTTGTTTTGTTTGTCGCGTGCCTTTGAACAAATAGGTTGTGTGTAAAAGTGGACAGCACAATTTTATTTTATGCACCTATATATTTTAATACTAAATAAAAAATATTGTAATGTGCTGTGTTTATTATTAAGGTAAAAAAGTGCGGACTTGTATAGTTTTTGATAGAACTTTGCAAAACAATTTAAAGTGTTAAAAAATATTTCGCAAAAAGAAACGCACTGGAAATGGCGTGCCTTGCTTTGTTTTGTTGTTGTTGTTTGTTGCCGCTATGTAACTGGTATTTCTATCGGCTGCATCTGTTCGTGTCAGAGCAAATGCAAAAAAAAAGCACATGAAAAAAACGGCGTCACTTGCATTGCTTTGGCGTTGTTGTTTTGTAGTTTTTATATTTGCCACTGTTGCTCAAGGTTGCCGGTTAAAATTCGGAATAATTCCCACGAAAATTGGCTTTTCATACAGCACCATAAATTATTACCACCTAAATTACCATGGTTTTATTATTAATAAACTGGGTTAAGATACGATACGCGTTCAACTTAAGTGGTAAAAACCCACAAGCCTACTTGAGGAGACACGTCCTGCTGTTTTCTCTGATGAATTAGCACAAAAGATGACCTGGCTGGGCATAGAGGAGAAAAAAGCGGCCAAAAATTTAATTGTCGTTGCAGCTATCCGAGCTAATAAATGTTTGTAAGTGCAAGTACATAACATGTATTTGCGTGCGTTTGAAAGTGGAAAATGTTGTTGCAGAAAGCTAACGTTTGCATTGCACTCTGCTTCATAAATTCTAATATATTCCAACTTTTCATTCGCCAATGACTTTACGCTTATGCACGCAAATTACTGCTATGTACTTGACCCTTTAAATTTATAAATCTTTTATTTAATTTTCCTCAGGTGCATTTAAAAGGATATATGGAATCAGCAGTGGGTATATCGGCAGTGGAGGACGTTGCAAAGTAGTTCTTCCACTATGCGAATGATCGCATTACGAAGAAGAAGAAAAGTGATAGTTAATATTGAAGTATAAAATAATTTTCATATACAAATCATATCATTTTTATATCATTTTCATATCCATATTGAAGCATGTTGTATAATTAAAACTACAATAATTTTACACGAATTGAAATAAAAAATCATACAATTAAAATTTTGCAAAAATGTTTCAATAAATTCAGAATGTTCCGCTTTGAATGCATATTGCTAAAAAAAACGGATCCGTCGCGGATTCGTATTATTAAAAAAAAACGAGTCCGTCGCGGATTCTCATTATTAAAAATAGCGAGTCCGTTGCGGATTCATATTATTAAATAAAAACGAGTCCATCGCGGATTCGCATTATTTAAAATAGCGGGTCCGTTGCGGATTCGCATTATTTCTCGTATATGGAGTCCGTTCCGAGTTCGAACGGATCCGGGGAAACGGTAAAATCGATTCGAATTTTTGAGAGGAATTTCATACGAAAACGGACCCGTAACGGATCCGAAACGCAATCCGTTTCGGAAAAAATGTACGAAGAAGTGAGTCCGTTTCGAATTCGAAACGGATCCGTATGGCACACTGGGTATGCTCGGCAATTCATCACATATATCAGCTATTTGAATATTTTCATTTGCTCTTGTATATTATCAAAAGTCAACTGTCTTTGAGGAATCTTATCAAAATCGGAGCAGCTACATTGGGCATTTGTTCCTATCTTACATTTGCCCTGACATATAAGAAAAATCCTGTTCCATTTCACTTCATTGTATTTATGTGGATGTTTTAATTAATCATAATGTTATTTTATGAGACTTGTTATGTACCTCCGAACCGTCATTTTACCACTGTCGGAATGTTTGCACGATGAAACAATTCTTGAAGAATTTTTTCAAACTCTGTGACGTTTCTTTTACAATTTTGTTTATATATTTTGTAAGTGTTCGTTGACTAAAATAAAAGTTATTTTTTTATAAAAAAAGGATTATATCAAATATTTATTAACTATTATAACTTCCTTGTTTTTAAACTAAATAAATAATTTTTTGAATACAAATTAAACAAATTTAAAGGAGTTCAATCTTATGAGAAAAAAAAAAGAAATTTAAAGGGGGTAAATCAGGCTATTAGGGCTTATTAGTTGAATTTGACCTGAAAAGTCAAAATGTTCTAATAAGACAATGTAGTGTTCATTAAGCTCTTTTCACCCAGGGAAAAATGAGGCAAAATTTTTCAACACGGCTCCTGTCAATCTAACATGATAATTTTTACTCGCAAAACAACAACAATTTTTAAAGATTAACACTGTATTATGCAGTGTTAAAAAATAACATGAGTAAAGTGTTGATTTGCTCATTGCATCAAAAGAAAAGACAGTGCGAATAATGTTGCTGTTGAGCGAATTAAGTGACAAAATGCCCCTTTTCTGAATGTTCTGTTCAGCAGAAGCCATTCTATGTGATTTTGCGCTCTGCACAAACGTTCATTTAACAGACTTGAATTATTATGTAAAGTGTTAATTATTAACATGATTGATCGTGTTGAATTTCAATAACATGACTTAGTGTTAAAAAAGTGTTATTTTTACACGATTTTTTTTCTGGGTGTTCAACGACTTATAATTTTTTAAGTTCTGACATGTATTTGGCTGTTTTTCCGGTGGTCCAAAAAAAAAATTTTTTTTGTTTTCGGAATCCTCTCCCTAAAATAGGGGGTGGTTTTTTCAAATTTTTTTTTTTATGGAGGCCGACCCACTCTAGTGCACACGTGCGGCGGTGAGATCATCACGTCGGAAATAAAAACTAAATTAAAATAAAATAGAAATAAAAATATGAACAATACGACATCAGAAGTGGGATCACCTTCTCCAGCTGTGATTAATGAAGAAGTCGATGGTGGTGGTGGTGGAGGTGTTGCTGGTGAAAATTCTAGAGTCTTCGATAATGGCGTCGATACAAGATGGCGGATTTTGTTTGAGCAGCAAAATAAAAATTGCATGGCTCTGTTACAGGCGATGAATGTTCCTCAAGAAAATAAAAGGCATATCAAATTGCCAGAATTTAATCCAGATACGGCAACTATAGATGCATCTGCATGGATTGCAACAGCAGATATGTGTATGGGTGAGCAGCCTCTTCAAGGTGCAGAACTGATGATTGCGCTAAGCACTTCATTGAAGGGTTCAGCATCTGTATGGCTATCACAGGTTTGTTTCCCAGGCATGAGTTGGCTGGAGTTCAAAGGTATTTGTTCCACACGTTATGAAAGCGCCGAATCTTCGGCAGCTTTCCTAATTAAGATACAAAAGGACAGACCAAAGCCGGGTGAATGCTTGGCATCGTATGCCTCTACTTTGATGACGTCACTTATGATGAGGTGCAAAGATTTGTCCTCAGAAGAAATTGCGATTTCGGTTGTATTGGCTCACATTGCGCAATTTCAATCGCGTATGCGACGTTTAGCTTTCACGTCGGTAATAGTAACCAGAAATCAAATGCTAAATGAGCTGAAGGCTTTGTCTGTCGACAAGACAGGGTTTAGCTGTTATAAAGAAAATCAACCTGAATTAAAACGGCCTAGATTGTCAACTAACGTAACTGTGACATGTTATCGTTGCGGAAAGCTTGGGCATAAGGCGGCTTCATGCAAAAAGAATGACAGCAGACCATCACATTCCGTTTCTCGAAGAAAACTTCAATGTCATCAATCGTTTGCTACAAATGTAAAACCATGTGTCATTACGCATCAACTTGTCCTACTAAAGATGGATCTGGCAAAACTGTTGAGAAGAAAGTAAACCTCTGCACAGTCAGCAGTCCGACTGGTTTTCTGAAGCACATGGGTGAGATATTACAATTTTATTTTGATTCAGGACCGGAGTGTTCGCTCATTAAAGAGTCTTTATCTGGTAAAATTAAAGGAAAACGTTTGTATAGTATTGTAAGAATGATGGCTATTGGTAACAACAGTGTTAACAGTACCATACAAATTTTATCAGTTGTTAAAATAAATAATATTGGCCTAGAGATAATTTTTCATGTACTACCAGATTCGAGTTTGTGTTATGACATAATACTTGGTTGTGATATTTTGAGCCAGGGTATTTCAGTTCAAATCACTGCAGACAGTCTAAAATTCGATCAGTTCAGTTTCGTGAATGTGTGTGAAGTAGAAACTTGGAAGAATCGGGTAGATAATATTGACACTGCCATGCCCTTAAAATTTATTCCAAAACTAGTTTCGATTTTGAGTGAATTCAAAGATTTCTTTATTTAAGGAACTCTTAAAATTTCGGCTAAAGTACATACAATACAAATTCAATTGAAAGATCCTAATAAGACAGTTTTTAGGCGCCTGTATCGGTTGAGTGAAAGCGAACGCAATATAGTACGAAGCAAGATTGATGAGTTACTTGAAGCAGGTGTGATTCAACCAAGTTTTTGTCCTTTTGCTAGTCCCATTTTATTAGTAAAAAAGAAAGATGGGACGGATAGGATATGTGTGGACTATAGGGAGTTGAACGAAAATACTATACCTGATATGTTCCCTTTTCACTACATTGGATATGGCCAGTGGTTACCATCAGGTGCCAGTAAACCCTGATTCAGTTCAAAAGACTGCGTTTGTGACACCTGATGGCCATTTCGAATATTTGACGATGTCTTTTGGGTTGCGTAACACTCCTTCTGTGTTTCAGCGAGCCGTTATGCACACGTTTGGAGAATTAACCAGAACTTATGTAGTAGTCTATATGAACGATATTCTCGTGATGGGGACATAAGATGAGACTTTAGACAGGGTTCACAAGGTATTAAAAATATTAACAGAAGGTTTTTAGCAGAAGGTTGAGTATCTTGGCTTTGAAGTGTGTAATGGGGAGATCCGTCCAAATCCTAGAAAAATTGAGGCCCTAGTTACATTACCACCTCCACAGACAGTAACCCAGTTACGACAGTTCATAGGGTTGGCATAATTTTTAGGCGATTTGTGCCAAATTCTCGCAATTTATGGCACTGACATTTAGAAATACACACTGACGCAAGCTCTGTTGGTTACGGTGCTGTTTTGATGCAAATGCAAAATAATAAGTCACATGTCGTTGCATATTTAAGTAAGCGTAATTCAAGTTTTGAATCCAAATATCACCCCTATGAACTCGAAACATTGGCTGTGGTGAATGCTATTAAACATTTTAGGCATTATTTATATGGGCGTAATTTTAGAGTGGTAACGGATTGTAATTCCCTCCAACCTCCCCCTTAAAAAACAAGATTTGACGCCACGTGTTCATAGATGGTGGGCATATCTCCAAACATTCGATTTTAATATTATCTGTAGGGATGGAAAGCGAATGTGCCATGCGGACTTTTTGTCTAGAAATCCGTTACCAGAAAAGCCATGTGCTATTGCTATCGAGCCAAATCAAAAAGAAATCAATATTACTGAACTCTCTAACAATTGGTTGCGTGCTGAACAGCAACGGGATCCCGAAATATCGGTTTTAATCAGAAATCTTGATCAGGAACCCAATAATAATGTATTAAGAACATATGAAATGAGAACAGGTATGTTATATCGAAAAATTTAACGGCATGGGGAACTGTTCACATCATCAAAGTTTACAGAGTTTTGTTTAGGAATAAGTTACAATGTGTTAATGCAAAGCAACATCCGTTTAGGAAGTCAGCCGAACGTTCATTAAATATTGCACATGTTAAAAATCTAATGTTTCTATTGAACAATTTTCAGTTTAAAATAAAACAAATTTGAGAGGTGTGTTTCTTTTATTTATTTTTTATTATATAGGTTATAAGAAAAGTTCCACAAAAATTTAAGTTTTTAACATGATGCAATCATTATACTGGAGACACACATATGGTTTCGATACTACAAAGTTAATATACTACATTGTATACCACATGTGTGTCACGGTATACCAGCTATAAGCCAGCTTCTGAAACTAGTATAGCGTCTTAGTCATGGTATACAAAACACAACAAATTTTCATGGTTTCTCCATGCTAACATACATTTTTTCGACTTTCAGCCCTGATATTGCTATATTTTATCTGATATCAGCGCCAATGTGAGAGAGTGTTAAAATTTGTAACTACATTATGTCATAATATTGAAAATTTTTATTATGAAAAAAATTTAAATTTCAAAAAAATAGCAGCTGAAAAAACAATTAAAAAAGCTCTTTCAAATTGTGAAATTTTTAATGTATGCACATTAGAGTGGGTCGGCCTCCATACAAAAAAAAAAAGTTTGAAAAAACCACCCCCTATTTTAAAGTTGACCTCGAGAGGATTCCGAAAAAAAAAAAATTTTTTTTTTGGACCACCGGAAAAACAGCCAAAATGGTCTTTTTTGCATAACTTAAACATTACATGTCAGATCTTAAAAAATTATATTTCGTTGAAAAGGGCTTTACAAGCACTACAATGTCTTCTTAGAACATTTTTACTTCTGAGGTCATATTCAACTAGTAAGCCCCATTAGCCCGATTTATCCCCCTTAATTTTTTTATTTTTCTCATAAGATTAAACTTCTTCAAATTTGTTTAATTTGTGTTCAAAAAATTATTTATTAAGTTTAAAAACAAAGAAGTTATAACAGTTCAAATATTTGATATAATCCTTTTTTTTATAAAAAATTGACTTATAGTTTAGTCAACGAACAATTTCATAATATAAATAAAATTGTAAAAGAAACTTAATAAATAATTTTTTGAACACAAATTAAACAAATTTGAAGAAGTTTAATCTTATGAGAAAAAAAAAAAAATTTAAGGGTTATAAATCGGGCTAATGGGGCTTACTAGTTGAATATGACCTGAGAAGTAAAAATGTTCTAAGAAGACATTGTAGTGCTCGTAAAGCCCTTTTCAACGAAATATAATTTTGTTATGCAAAAAAGACCATTTTGGCTGTTTTTCCGGTGGTCCAAAAAAAAAAATTTTGTTGTTTTCGGAATCCTCTCGAAGTCAACTTTAAAATAGGGGGTGGTTTTTTCAAACTTTTTTTTTCGACCCACTCTAATGCACATATGTCACTGTAAAACATGCAATTTAAGCGACCAACGAAATATATAACCATATATTTAACAGCTGATTGCTTGGACATTTATTGCAGGATCTATCTTTCGACGGGATAAGCAAATTGAAGCAGCTGAAAAATTTGTGATTTGTTTTTAAATAATTATTTGACACTTTTGTCAATTAAAACTATATCGATATGTGTGTCACTACCTCTATACCATATAGTATAGAATCGTTCATGGTTTCAATTCCATGGTATAGATACCATATATGTGTCCATAGTATTAGGTAGATATATGTCGCCATCTTAAAGTTACCTCTCGGAATTTTCAAAATATATTTTGAATTTTATTTTTTTAAGTAGCTCTAATCTGTCATTTAAATAAAAAAATCAAAACAAAACAAAACTAGTAAGGTATATCTTCGACTTGGCCGAAGTTAAAATACCCCCCCGGCCGATTCGTAAGCGTACAAAATCTTAAATTTATGCGCGTATTCATTAAACCTCTGCACGAATGCACTTGTTTTTTTCACAACAGAAGATCCAACAGTGCAAATTTCAGAGCTTAACAGAACTCTGTTAGTAAAGCAGAGCTTATTCAACTCATTTAATGACAACAAACGAGTACTGCAGAGCACACGTCGGCTTCAAACATAACCATGTTCGCTGTTTGCTCTAATAGAACACGATGTTGTTCGTTTAATAAAAACAGAGCACTTTAATAACAGCGAAAAATGCGTCAATCACACCTAACACAGCAGAAGCTTGGCGAAGCTCACTTGCTGTTTTCTTTCCTTTTTGTGCGTCATTTGTCAATTTATATATATATTAAGCGCAGTTAACGTCTGCTTTGTTGGTATTTTTTTAATTGTTTGCTTAGCAACGCCTAATGTCTAAAATCTAAAGAGCACATGTAACATCAAGCGTTCTGCTGTTGTTTACAGAACTTTCCAGTCATTACATTCTTCTTTGTCGGATCGTGCATAACATTGGTTCGATTTGTGTTTGTTCTTGTTCTGCTCAAGCGAAAAGTGCTCTCTGTAGTGTTACGCTTGATTTCATTGATGAGAGCAAAACATAACGAAGGCTTGCACCACAAACGAGTGACTTGAAACACATTTCAAGCGCACTCGTGTAGAGGTTTAGTATTCATCAAACTCGATAGAATACTTACTTTATTTCAGCAGGCGTTTTAGTTTACATTTTTGTTTCGAACTTTTCGAAAGTAGTAGTGCCAAAAAATTTAAAAAAGCTAGCTTATTGTTATGTATTGTTTTGTTTTTAGGTTGGAATCGATTGCTATTTTATAGAGATAACAGCGGTTGCTTACAAATAAAATATTGGTGAATATCAAAAAGCCGAAAATAGCACGCTAAAAAATAGTAAGGTTGGTGAATACGGGCCTGACTTGACATTTAAAAAAATATTATTATTTTGATGACGTCTAAAATGCATTCAGAATTGTTTTCCTACAGCGTAAAGACAAGCTTCTTTATAAATTTTTCAATTTTGGGGTTGTATGGGAGGTGGGCGTGTTTTTGGGTGGTTGGCGCCAATTTTTCTAACACGCCTCAGTTTTGATATAAAATTTGCAAATACCGAATTTCAGTTCTGTAGCTTAAATATTAGCCTATTTATAGAGCTTTCACTATTATGGGCTGTGTGGAATGTGGGTGTGTTCAAATGATTCAAATTTTCAAATTATTTTTCTGTAGTTTAAAGATGAGCTTTTTTTTATAGTAGCTGCGTTTTTTCCAACATCCAAATCCGATTTCCATACAAACAAAATCTTGCGTTCGATTTAGATTTTGTTTACTTATAGTTCTTTGAACACGACCAGGAAACGTATATACGAACAAAAAAAAAAAAAAACAGAAGACCTAAAATGTTTCACTTTGACAGCGCAATAAAATTGGAAGCTGCAGTCTTGTAATAGAAGTAAAATAAAAAAAATATATTTATATCTATATTTCTTACATCTATAGGTCTTGTGCAATTAAAAGCACGAAAATACTTTCATCTATTGAAGATACTGACTAACAAATAACATTCCATGAGCTGCAGAAAAGCTGGACGGCGTCACTAGACTGGATCTAGGCTTCAGCAGAAGAAGCAGATGTGCAGCAAACATTTTCGAAAGACAAAAGCACTTGCTGAAACATGCCCTTAAGATAAATAAATTCCTCAAAATTGTTCCTTGACTACTTCTGGTAAAGGAACATCACAGCACAGCCACCAAAGTGAACAGCATTGTGCAACTTTGTCGTCACTTTACACTGCATCTGAATGGTTTGACCAATCGTTTTGCTGCAATATTAAGTGCTAAAATAAACGATGCTGCTGAGGGACAAATAAACACATTGTTCGCTGAGATCTGCGACGCTTGAAAAGCATTTAATTTGGTTTTTGCAATAAATTTATTAATAAAATTTGTTGCTCGTTCTCTTTGTTCGTACTCTTCTTGACAATCTGGTGTCTCTACGCCGTCTAAAGAGCCTCTAATCAAGTGCACCTCATTGTCGATATGTTGCTGCATTCTTTCGATGTTGGCAGGAACAATATTTCCACTAATTTTGGCATCAAACAGCCAACTATCTAAGGTGTACAAAATGAAACGTTCATCAATCTTCCCCAAAGCATTGCCTTCGTAGTAGGGATTAAGCGTTATCGACAACCAGTTCCATTGCACCTGATTATATTAAGCCACATGAAAAAAATTAATTTGCTGACTTTTTCTTTGTTTTGTAAATAATTTCTGACAATGTTGTTGACATTTCTTACGTTGTTTTACAACGTATTAGCTTACAGAGTTGCAAACCAAATCTAAATCCAGATTAGGATGTTGGAAAAAACGCAGCTAGTGTTTTAAATTTTGAGGTTGTATGGGAGGTGGCGTGTTCGTGGGTGGATAACGCCCATTTTTCTAACACGCCTTAATTTTGATATGAAATGAATAATAATCTAATTTTATGTTTGTAGCTTAAACAGAAGCCTATTTATATAGTTTTCAATTTTGGGGTTGTATGGGAGGTGGACGTGTTCGTGAGTGGATGACGCCAATTTTTCAACCACTCAAGAACACGCCCACCTCCCATACAGCCGCTAATTAAAAACTTTATAAAAAGGCTTGTCTTTACTTTGCAGGAAAACAATTTGATATGAATTACACTTAGATTAGATTTATTTATTTATTTATTTATTTACTAAGTCAATGAATGTTTACAATTCTTACTGACTGCGAATAATAATCACTAAAATACTTATAATATATAAACATTATATAGCAGTTTGTAATATATAATTTAGAGACTCCTTTGAGGAGACAAAATCAAGATCATATATTTTACTAAGATTATTAAATTCACTTAATGCTCTATTAACTGGCGAATTTAAGGCATAATTTCTTCGGCAAGTGCCTAAATAAAATATATCAGAATGTCGGAAAAATCTGCATGGTACATTGAAATTTATTAACTCTAGAAAACTTGGACAATCTACTGTGCCAACTACAACATCATAAATTAATAATAAAGATAACAGAGTCCTTCTTTTGTATAAAGGTTTCAAATGTAAAAGACCACATCTGGCATCATAGGATGGAATTTGTTCCTCAAAAGTAATGAACCGTAAACCAAATCTTAAAAACGATTTTTGTACACGCTCCAAACGCATAATGTGAGGCATAAAACGGACTCCATACAAATGATGCGTATTCTAATTTGGAGCGGACAAGTGAAGTGAAAAGATTTTTAAGCACATATGGATTCGTAAAATTAAGACTATTCCTACGAATAAAGGCCAACATTTAGTAGGCTTTGGGGATAATATAATTCAAATGATTTATAAACGTAAATTTTGAATCGAATATTACTCCAAGGTCCTTAATAACTGTGACCCGATTGAGTTGCAAATTATTTAGCTCATAAGATAACAAAATAGGGCGTGTAGATTTTGAATACGACACAACAGCACATTTCCCAATATTTAATGGTAAGCGATTTTTTTTACACCATTCATGTACCGAATTTAAATCAGATGTAAGTTTTATAGTATCCGACACGTTTTTAACTTTAAGGTATATTTTTAAGTCATCAGCAAACAAAAGAGATTGAGCATATTTGACAGAAAACGATAAGTCATTAATGAATATTAAAAACAACAACGGACCTAAAATACTACCTTGTGGAACAACAGAAGTTGCAACAAAAGGATTGGAATTAGTTTTATCAATTTTCACATAGTTTATTCTATTTGATAGATAGGAACTAAGCCATTTGAGAATTAGTGAATGGAAGCCAAAATTAGCAAGTTTTCTTATTAAAATACAATGGGAGACTTTATCAAAAGCCTTAGAGAAATCTGTGTATATAACGTCCACCTGAAATCCCTCTTTAAATGACGCAATACAGTATTCAGTAAACTAAGATAGATTTGTAACAGTAGAGCGTCCTCGAACAAAACCATGTTGATTTGGTGAAATATAACTTTTTATAGCGAAAAATATTTTTTCTTTAACAATGTGTTCAAAGATTTTACACACTGTGGTGAGCTTAGTGATAGGTCTATAGTTAGCAATATTATTCCTATTACCAGATTTGAAGACTGGAGTTACAAAGGACACCTTCCAGTCGTCAATAAACGTGCCAGATATGATTGATTTATTAAAAATTAGATTAAGGCGTCTTGGCAGGGATAAATGGCAGTTTTTTATGAGAGTAACGGACAAACCATCACAGTCACACTTGGTACTCATTTTCAATGCTTTTATAGCTTCAATGACATCAATTTCAGAGATTGATAGTGCACCAAAATCAATACAAGGTGAAGAATTAACACAGTTATCATTAAAAAAAATCATTTAATTTAAAAATTTAGATGATTTAGACGTCATCAAAATAGTAAAATTTTTTAAATCTCATAAGAAAAGAGCTGCAATTTAAGATTTTGTACCATTGCGAATCGCCCGTGGGGGTATTTAAACTTCGGCTAAGTCGAAGATATACCTTACTAGTTTTTGATGAAGTCAACAATCTCTTTCAACGAATTTACTTCTTCGTTTTGTCTCTTCAATAACTCCATGAACATTTGCTTATCGCTCTCAGTCTTTCTTTGTTGAAGTCTTTAGAAATTTTTACTAATTCCACGCTTGCACTGACGTGGAAGTAGTGGCTTGTCAAGTTCCAACAGCTCGAACGCTTCTTTCAATATATCGTGAAACTTTGTATTACGAGATCCACACAGAACGTCAGTTACTGCTTTTATCTTTTCATGTGATTCGATCACACAGAGATCAGAATTTCGTAAGTTCATGTTAAATATTTCTATGCTAAATACTTTAAGCAGTATTTACAAGGTCAAACAAAGTTTTCGATTTTCTGTCCGGTGTGGAAAAACCAATAAAATATTCTCTCGCTGTTAAATCATTGGCAACAATTCTGAGACAAATTGATACTTGCTCAGTTCGTGCAATGTTTGAAGTAGAGATGTGCGCGTGAGTGATTTTGACTCACGATCGCGCACGCTCACGATGAAAAATAATTTTTTGAATCACGATCACGATGTAATTTTTTCAAATCACGCACGCTCACGATTAAACATAATTTTTTGCTCACGATCACGATGGCATATTTTACTCACGAGTTCCTACGAATACGTTTTATAGGAATAAGAATACACATACGATTTAATAAAAGTGTATTAAGTGCTTTCAAAATAAGAAACGTTAATTAAATTTATTTCTTATATAGATACATCTTGTATATTAATATGAATACATAAATTAATTTGGAACAAAACGATTATTCTTTAGATTAGTGTGCTTTTTAGTGATGCAAAATGAAGGGGTAAATTTTTTTAAACATTTCTATCATTTAAAAACCATTTAATTAAATTAATAATTAGTACTTTTTTAAAAGCAAAGAAAGTACTTCAATCTACGAAATTTGGTACAGATTTGAATAATTTTTGTACACAAGTCGAGACACGAATAAATTTAAGTCACTCACGCTCACGTACGAGAAAAATTAATCACGCACGAACACGTCAAAATTCGTGACACGCGCCCATCTCTAGTCTAAAGTCTCATCCAATAATATTGAAAAATATTCCGCTTGCCTGATTTCGTCCATTATGTCAGACAAAATATAAGTGGCCATTAGCGATAAAATTTAATTTTGACTACCATGATTTATTGATTTTTCAATTTTTGCGTTGTATGGGAGGTAAGCGGGCCCGTAGGCGGATTCCAAAAATATTCAATAGTGCAGATCCTTGGACACATGTGACCATGGGTAATAATTCGTAATCCATAATTCATCAATTATCTCAACTTCTTCTTCTTATCCTGTGTTTACGGACCACACACAGACGGACGGACGGACAGACGGACATGGTTAGCTCGACTCACGGGATGACCCTTATAAAGAATATATACTTTTCTATACTGGACTCGCTTCGTTCTATGCGTTACAAACGTTTGCACATAGTTAATATACCCTGACCTTTCAGGGTTAGGATATAAAAATACCCAATTGGTCAATTAAATGAAAATCAATTAGTTAAACTGAAGTAATTTATGGTTGCTGAAAGAAAATCTTAAAATTTTTGCAACAAATATGATCAAATTTAATTTTTATGAAAACATTTGCTGTGTGGGTAATTACCTATCCACAAAATTCTATGTGGGTGTAACTACCCACCATACCCATATTATCTGCCGGGCCTGAGCCTGAGTACAGTTTTCAATTTTTGAGTTGTATGGGAGATAGGCGTGTTAGTAGGTGAATGACGCCCATTTTTCTAACACACCTAAGTTTTTACATAGAATACAAGTTGACGCTAGTCTAACATAAAACAACAAACGCTCTTTAGCTGTGGTGTTGTCTTACATAAAACAACGACAAACGCTCTTTACCTACGCCAACACTTAAACGTAACAAGCAACAACAACAACAAGCGCATCATTCGAACTAGCAGCAACAGGAGTAGTAGGAGCAGCAAAATAAATACAACGTCAGCAACGTCAACAACATCAGCTATAAACATTATCAAAATTCAAATAAGAATACATGAAATTGTAACGACAGCTTTAAACATTATCGCATACATAGTTTAAGAATTCTTGGAAACTTCTTAGATATGAACTTTTGCTGTAAACATTATTTAAGTTTTAAATAGCTTTAAACATTATCGCATACATAGTTTAAGAATTCTTGGAAACTTCTTAGATAGGAACTTTTGCTGTAAACATTATTTAAATTTTAAATAAAGATCAGATCAACTTCGACTTCGTATAAGAACGGTTTGATTTCATTAATTTACACAAATACTAGGATTTGTAGCTTTAATTTTAGTCCCTTTATAAAGTTTTCAATTTTGGGGTTGTATGGGAAGTAGGCGTGGTTTTCATTTGATTTACCTTATTCTCGAACTTGATCTTTGCTTTTTAGAAAAAGACTTAAATATCAAATTTCAGTACGATAGCTTCAAAATTACGGCTGTAATCGTGTCCACACACAGACAGACAGACGGACATGGCTAAATCAACTCAGGTGGTGATGCTGATCAAGAATATATATACTTTTCTATACCTACCACGCCTCCTTATGTGCGTTACACACGTCGCAGTGTGTCCAAATCGCGAAAAACTGCTATTAAATAAACCCTTCATTGGATTTAAGCCAAATTTGGTACGGAGGAACTTGTGAGGCAGCTTATTTGAAATTTTTCAAAAAAAGTATAAAATTCAAAATGGCGGACCCATTGTGGCGATGCGTATTTTCCAAAATATAACATATTGCAATGGTATTATTAATTTAGTGTTTAAGCCTTTTTATTGTGTATATACAAGCTTGATTTATTGAGGATAGCATTATAGAATCATGATTTATTTTTTATTTTTAAAATTAACCCTTTAACGACCATAGTTGCTTTTAAGCTTTGTATTGACTTTAACCGAATATTTAAGAAAACTAATGTAAATTCAAAATCAAAATGTGAAGGTACGTAATTTTAGTTTAGCTTTTATTAAAAAAACACGGGATGTTAATAAATATTTATTATATATTTTTAAGCATGTATTTTACGCGACTTGTAAAAATTATTAATCCCTAATTTTTTTTTATACAATCTTTTAGAATTAATTAAGTACATGCTTGATGCTTGATTCTGCATTTTAGTTTTTTTAAATATTCACTGCAGTTTTTATTTTAAAGCTGTTTAAAAACACTGCACGTTTGCTCTTATTGAGACTATTTGGAGCGCACACTTCGCGATCGCGTTAATATCTAACTCAGTACAGAGAGATGAAGTAAGTTAGAAACAAAATAATAACGGTACTTTGTAGCCTCATTATTGTAGTTCAGAATAAGCCACAAACCAATGATCTGTTATGTTTTTGCATTTTTAACTTTTTATCACTCTCTCAGTACAGCGGACACACTGTGCGTCGTGCCAAAATTAATATACTCCTTAGGGAGTACGCGTGGGGGAATAAAAATAAAAATACATATGAGCAGAGTTGTGACTGAAACACAAAGAAATATAGTATATTACATAATATTATTGCTTTTCCCTACAACCAGTAATATAACTTATTACCGTCAGCGAAAGTAATACCTTAAGTAATTTTATTACTTTTTTGTAAGTTACTTATTACATATTACTTTGAAATTTTTTTTCAAAAAATCAATTAAATCTTAAATTTATCTTTTGTAACCACCTTGTGGTGTTCAAATGGTATTCTGTTTCGTTTGTGTATGAATCTCACTTTTACCGAGTAATCAACACTTTTCTTATGAAGACCAACACAGCCCAAGTATAGAATTTTTTGTAAAAAATCTTTTTTTTCCTGTGTTTTCTTTTTGTTGACTTTAGCAAAAAAGTAATTTAAAAGTAATATATTACTTATTACTTTTGTTTTGAAGCAATATGTTATATAATATTATTACTTTAGTAATCGGTAATATGTAATAAGTAACATTACTTTCCAAAGTAATATGTCACAACTCTGCATATGAGGCAAGTTAGAAAATGATGATATATTTTGTAACCCCACCCGTACTAGGTATGTGGTTATTTACTTCGTCACGACATTTTTTACGCCCATAAGGAGGCGTGGCAGATACAGAAAAGTGCATTTATTATGATCAGTATCACTATCTAATGGCGTTTTCGTTTCTACCAAAAAATGTTGCCTTTTCATTGCCCTTGCCTTTTTTCGTGTTCGATTCTAAAATAAGTGCAAACGGGTGAGTAAATTCTGTGTTCGTTTCTTAAAATGTCACACTCACAGAGGGCAAAAAAGGTGCATTTTCTGCCTTGCAAACTTTCTCAGGGTAGATGATTGCCCTGCATATCAGCTGTTTTTAAAACGATAATATTATGACATGCGTGCGTTAGACAAGGATGGTTATATTCGTTTATTTAAGTTGACATTTTTCGAGTAGGCAAAAACATGCACTTTTACAGGGTTGCGGGCAACATTGAAAACATTTTGCACTGCGACAGGGCAACATTTTTTGGTAGAAACGAAAACGCCATAAGTTGATTTAACCATGTCTGTCTATGTGTCTGTATGTCCCTCTGTCTGTTGACGTTATTATATCCGTCATTTTTAAGCTATCGTAATGAAATTCGATATTTAAGCTTTTAACGTAAAAATAAAGATCAAATAAAAATAAAGAAAATGAGCCAAGTAGGATGAAAACTACGTATATCTCCCATACAAATTGACGTTCTAAAATTGGAAAATTTTTAAAAAATCTTTAAAACAGAATCAATCCAATGACGTTAAAATTATCACATGACCTTTAATTTACATTAATAATATTTAGTTAAAAATTCAGCACAATCGAATGAAAACTTTCCATACTTCCCTTACAAAGTGTATTTGAAGAAACGGCGCACTATCGCGAACGCGACACACTTTGAAAATCAGAATTAAATGTTTTGTATAATTTTCACATGCAATAACTTTTTTTTTAAGTGAGGCTACCAAATTTGATTTAAGTTACAATTTTCAGATAATTGATAAGAACGATGGCGAAATTCTAATAATAAATGATGATTTAGGTACAAGAACGCCGCATTCGAATAGTAATTAAAGCAATATAAAAATTTACCGTTAATCGAGCTTTGTTTGGTATCTTTTTAATTTTTTATTATTTATTTGTAGTTGATTGAAGGATTTTATAAGAAGATGTCAAACATAACATGGATTTATAAACAAAAAATTGTAAAGAGAAAAAGCCCTTAAAGGCAGCGAAAGCAAGAAAAACATATTTTCAGTTATGAGGTTAATTTTCTCAGAATAACAACTGAAATTAGTTGTAAATCAACGATGGGCACACATATACTATCACCTTCTTTGATTGTGTGTAAAGCAGAGAAAAACGAAGATCAATTTTGCGTATTTTCTCGCTATATTGTAAAAAATTGCGCAAGAGATGTTATATCAACAAATGCTGAAAAGCAACTGACTTGATTTGCTGCCGAAATAAAAACAAAGCAACAGCCAACAGCATAAAAACAAAGTAAGCAACACGAAGTATAGCCAGTTTCAAAAGAGAAGAACATTTTTTAGTTTCATTTTTCGATGCGCAGTGAGAAATTATTTCTAAAGCTAGAACATTTTTTTAAGCGTAATTTCTTGCTCTTTTTGTACTGTTCGCTGAACTTTATGCTTTTTTTTTTTAGTGTTTTCTACTGTTTTTCTATAAATTTTGTGCGCAAACATTCAGAATAAATAATCGCAAAAGTACGGTATTGCACCAACGTCCTGCAGCAACCTGCACCTTAAGAGAGAAATCAAAAATAAATTACATTAATGCCCGTATTCGTATTCGTACCCGATATAGTACTCGCTTTATTTCAGCAGGCGTTTTAGTTTACTATTTTTTTCGTATTCACCAAGCAATCTACATTTTTTGTTTCGAACTTATGTTCGAACTTTTCGAATAGTAGTTTGCCATACAATACTTGACAAAGCAAAGCCTACTATTAGGAATTGTTTTGTTTTTAGGTTGGAATCGATTGCTATTTTATAGAGAAGTCAGCGGTTGCTTAAAAATAAAATATTGGTGAATATCAAAAAGCCAATAATAGCACGCTAAAAAAATAGTAAGGTTGGTGAATACGGGCCTAAATATAAATTATTTTCTCAAGAAAAAATTGTGAAGTGAAATTCCGGCTGACAAATTATTTTCTGACAAAAATTTTTTGTCAATTTTGATAGGTTGATTTTGAAAAATAAAATTCAGTACTTCTGCAGCGCAGTTGCGATGAACAACAAAATTAAGGAATGTACATTAATTTTTTTAAACTTATTTTTCTGTTCAAAGAATATTCAATTTTATTTTTAATGTCGACTAATCAGAATGAAGAACACTCTCAAAATTATTTTCTTATTCTCAAACATGCGCGAAAATGTTCTTCTCTTTTGAAACAGACTATAGCTTATATTGTTCCTGTGTCGACGCCGCGAAAGCAGCATTTTGCTTCCAATCCCATGGGATAGGAAATGTAATTTGTGCCCTTCTCTGTTGTAAATGCATAATATTCTAAAAATTTAATAATTTTGTTAAATATTAATAAAAAAAATATTTGTTTGTTGAAATTTTTATTTTCGGTCCAGGTAGACCATTTTGTGGAAATGCCCATATATTAACTAAATATTAAAAAAAACCTAAAATTAGTTAAATGATCAAAATTAAAACTAAAAATAAAGAAAATAAAGTTAGTAGAGTGTATGCTCGCTATGACTCTCGAGTAGAATAGAGTTTATTTATAGATTGATTTATAAATACAATTCAAAGATAACTTGATAAACAGAATAATTTTTATAAAAATAGCTATATTGAAAGGTACATCGCTATATACTAAAGAGCTGCACAAAGCATTCTATTTATCAAACCACACTGTTGCACACTACTCTAGTGCAGTGTATTTCAGTGTAAGATTGATTCGAAATAAAATTGTTCTGAATGCAAACAAGCGCTGCCCTTGATAACTTGAACGCTATTCGCTATAGTTGCTGCAGTAGCGCAACAGTCTGCTGTGGAACAAAATATCTAACATAGACTGACAATGAAGTAAACCAATGGTAAATCATAGCAAGTACACCGTTTGCAATACTGTTGGGCCATCGATAAGTTTGCAGCGACGTCGATGTTTATTTTTTATCCTTGTCTGTACTTAGTATTTCAAGCTACATATGTATCTTGCGTTATATGTTTTTTTTTTCATTCAATAGGAAATGTTCGATGCACAGTGGAGTAAAAGCAATTAAACATATTTTATTAATTAAGATGTTTATTTATACAAACAATTTGTACGTTAAGACTAAAATTACAAGAAAAGTGGGATATAAAAATGGAAGCAGTCTTATATGAAATAAATCAGATAATATATAGGATATATTAAATAGTTCTGGACAATATGGAAAAAGGATCGTTTACATAGTTTATTTTTATGCAAGCCAAACATAAATAAGTTGTTTCAGTGAAATTGGCCGAAATACATTTATTTTATCTTTTATTAAATAAATTCACATAATAAAGCTGGTCCATAAAATTTTCATTGGATCAAAACTTTTCCAGAAAACCACGTATATGAGATAGCTAAATTCTAGAGTCAACATGGCTATGGTAGGAGAAAATAAGAAGTCAACATGGCTGTGTGGTTGGAAGTGTACAAATAATTTAGAAATTATAAATCCAAATTTGTTGTTTATTGGAATTGAAAAGAATTCGATTTTTTACAAATTCTGTTCCACTATGCATAAAAGTACACAAACGTCAACCCAATAGGAAATTTACATTTACATTTAACATATAACATTAGCATATAAAATTTTTTAGTTGTTTAAATAAATATTCAACAATAATTAGCGGCAGAGACATCAACCTTAATTTAAGCCTAGGTTTTCTTTTGTCATTCCAACTATTTTGGTACAGACTGTATATTCACCAAATATTTTGATTTGAATTTCTTCTTTGTTTCTTTTTTAATCCTTGCAACCACAGCACGTGTCTGCAACATTTGGATTAGTTTGGATTAGATGTTATACGATCTGGGTGATGCAAGTGTTTTACCAAGTGCGATAAGTTTCTTCGAAGTAATATATTAAATTTATCTGTTTCTATAAATATAAAAAAAATGGATTTATTAAATGTGAGTTAATTTACAAATTGTTAATAATACTAAAAGAATATTATGCAAATTGTTAAGTTTTATTTATTATTATAAAAATACTGTGTCAAAATTTTTTAAAGACTTTATGACCTTGTAATCATTATACTGAGTGGAAATTAGTAGCAATTGTGGTCATTAGCGCTGTGTTGAACATTTTTTCATGTTTCTTGAAATCAAATATTTCAAGATATTTCAAATAAGTTTAGCAATTTAAAAAAAAATTAAAAATTTTTAAAGAAAGTTTAACGTCTTATATTAATTTCAGGGACGGAAAATAACTGTTATTTTACAATTTTCAAATGAAAAAGACATAATTAAAAAATTATCGAATTGCTTTTTAAAATAAACCATTATGACACTAATGGTCTCAGCTTCACGAATATTAAGTGCCTTTTAAATTTTCGACTGATTCTATAAAAGTAACTGTAATTATGTGCCTTTTATTTTTTTTGGCCTTTTATCGGTCAAAAATAACAGTTATTTTGTGACTTTTATTTTTTCGGCCAAAAATATCAAGCAGTTTTTTTTTAAAGGTCGCTTGGCCGATTAAAAAACTATTGATAACAAAAACAACAAATTGGCCATTTCAGCCCTTGAAAGAGGACTTTGACCGAGCTTCTTATGATCAACTGTGTTATGTGTGTTATTAAATGTTTGCACACAATTGACCGAGAACTGGACCTACATGTTTTATGCGGACTCCGAACGGCTAAAGTTCTTGTTCTCAAGAAGCTTTACATGACATTATTTACTCTCTGAGGTTGCCATTGTCTGCAGAGAGGTGGTGACCGATCAGAAAAATTTTTTATTTAAAAACAACTTTTCGCCGCGGCTGGGGATCGAACCCGGGCTCCGAGCATGCTAAGCCACACACTTAACCTGCATGCCACGGTCACCACAAAAACCTATTGATACCATGTGTAAAATGTTCGCACCATTGAGACGAAAATAATGGTATCAATAATTTTTAATCGGTAAGACGGCCTTTAGGTAAGTAGCGAGGCGACGGTAAGTAATACTTGGCGAGGCCAGCATTATCCATGTCGAAATCGTCTCAAGTCGACTCAAACCTCCGCGTGGTGTCTCCTGGAAACGTCAAAAAACTATCATACCGATATACTTTGGCGGCGAATCTGAGCGGCGGGCTTCCTTTGGTCATCAAGCAAAGGTTGTGCGTTGGGTTTGAAGCCCACCATGTAATAAAAGTATTTCAATGAAAAGTTTAAGAATGAATAAAAGAATGATCCCCAAATCTGATGACGACTACCGCAAACGAAAAACTGATAATGATTTACGGATATGCACCTGGAATGTCCGAACCCTAAATTGGGATGGTGCTTCTATCCAACTGATTGATATCTTGGAAAGATATAATGCTGATATCACTGCAATCCAAGAAATGCGATGGAAGGGACAGGGTTGCTTACGGCAAGCATCCTGTGATATCTACTATAGCGGCCATGCGGAGAAGCACGAGTTTGGATGCGGATTTGTAGTTGGCAAGAGAATACGGCATCATGTCCTGCGATTCACTCCTGTGAACGAACGACTTGCCATAATCCGCTTCAAGGCAAAATTTTTTAACATAAGCCTAATATGTGCGCACGCTCCGACAGAAGAAAAAGATGACGAGACCAAAGAAAGTTTTTACGAGCGCCTTGAAGACGCATACGAGCGCTGCCCCCGTCATGACATAAAAATCGTGCTTGGTGACTTCAACGCCAAGGTGGGAAAGGAAAACATATTTGGTCCTACAGTCGGAAAGTTCAGCCTCCACGACAACACATCCGATAACGGAATGAGGTTGATTGACTTCGCCGCAGCACGAAACATGGTCGTTAGTAGCACTAGATTCAAGCATCTCAATATTCATAAGGCCACCTGGTTGTCCCCTGATCAAAAAACATGCAACCAAATTGATCACGTTTTGATTGACGGAAGGCACTCTTCCAGTGTACTAGACGTACGCACGATCCGTGGTGCTAACATAGACTCGGATCATTATCTTGTCGCAGCCAAGATCCGCACACGTCTGTGCGCAGCTAAGAATGCTCGCAATCCTACACAAAGAAAGCTAGACGTCGACAAGCTGCAGTCAAAACGGACGGCCGAAGCCTTCGCTACTCGACTCTCACTCCTGCTTCAAGAAAGCACTCCTCCGATCGACGATATATGCGGACAGTGGACGCACATATCCCACTCTATGCGTACGGCTGCCGAAGAGGTGATAGGCTACCACCGCCCTCGCCGAAACCAGTGGCACGACCAGGAGTGTCGCGACGCCACTGCAGAGAAGGACGCCGCCTACAAAGCCACCCTGCAGTCGGTTGTGACGCGTGCTGTTAAGGAGCGATACCGAGAGAAGAGGAGGGAAGAGAGACGCATTTTCAGGCGAAAAAAACGAGTGGCGGAAATGCGTGAGTGCGAGAAAATTGAGATGCATGGCGACAGGAATGAGACTCGAAAATTTTTCGAAAAAATAAGACGCCTGGCCGATGGTTTTAAGACCGGAGCCTCTTCCTGCAAGGACGAAAATGGGAATCTAGTGACAGATATCCAGAGTACACTGATGTTATGGAGGGAGCACTTCTCTAGACTTTTAAATGGCGACGCTGGCAACAATCCCGCCAGTGGAGATGATATCCCGGAAACCCCAATTATGGATGACAGCGTTGAAGTTCCGCTGCCCGACTATAATGAGGTCTTAACAGCTATAGCTCGGCTTAAAAACAACAAAGCCGCAGGAGCCGATGGTCTACCGGCTGAGCTGTTTAAGACCGGTGGCGAAGCTCTGTTTAAATGCATTCACAGACTTCTATGCAGAATATGGTCGGAAGAATGCATTCCAGATGATTGGAACCTCAGTGTGCTCTGCCCAATCCACAAAAAAGGCGATCCCACCATTTGCTCCAACTACCGTGGGATTAGCCTTCTTAATATCGCATATAAGGTCCTGTCGAGCGTATTGTGTGAAAGACTGAAGCCCATCGTTAACCAACTGATTGGACCTTATCAGTGTGGCTTCAGACCTGGAAAGTCCACCATCGACCAGATCTTCACGCTCCGACAAATCTTGGAAAAGACCCTCGAAAAACAAATCGATACACACCATCTTTTTGTCGATTTCAAAGCCGCCTTCGACAGTCCAATAAGGAGTCACCTATATGCCATCATGTCTGAATTTGGTATTCCTGCGAAGCTAATACGTCTTTGCAGGATGACACTGAACAACACCAGCAGTGCAGTGAAAATCGGGAAGGACCTCTCCCTTCCTTTCGATACCAAGCGAGGTTTCAGACAAGGTGATTCCTTATCGTGCGACTTTTTTAATATAGTCATGGAGAAGATCATCCGAGCTGCTGACCTGAGACGCAGCGGCACAATTTTCTATAAGAGTGTTATGCTGCTGGCGTATGCAGATGATATTGACATCATTGGTCAAAATACGCGCGAAGTCAGTGCAGCATTCTCCAGGCTAGAAAAAGAGTCGAGTCGAATGGGTCTTGCAGTGAACGCAGATAAAACGAAGTATCTTGTGTCAACAAACAAACAGTCCCAGCGTCTTGGAAACCACGTCACTGTTGACAACACTTCCTTTGAGGTAGTGAAGGACTTTGTTTACCTGGGATCCAGCATTAACTTCTCCAACGATATCAGTATTGAGATTAAACGAAGGATAACTCTTGCCAACAGGTGTTACTTTGGGCTCAGTAGGCAATTGAGAAGCAGAGCTCTCTCTCGACGAACAAAACTGACGCTCTATAAGTCAATAATCATGCCCGTCCTACTATACGCATCACAAACCTGGACGTTGAGCAGCTCTGATGAAAGGACTTTGGGAGCGTTCGAGAGAAAAATCCTTCGCAAGATCTATGGTCCAATCTGCGTCAATGGCGAGTACCGAATACGATGGAACCATGAGCTGTATGAGCTATATGCCGACATCGATATAGTCAAGCGTATTAAAATTGAGCGGCTTCGCTGGCTAGGTCATGTCGAGAGAATGAACGACGAAGCTCCAGCGAAAAAGATATTGGATTCGGTACCCAGCGGTGGCCAACGCAGACGAGGAAGACCGCATCTCCGTTGGAAAGACCAGGCATTGGATAACCTGACAACGCTTGGAGTTTCCAACTGGCGCCAGCAAGCGCACGACAAAAGAGGCTGGCGAAAATTCTTAGACCAGGCCAAAACCGACCAACGGTTGTAAGCGCCATCTAAGTAAGTAAGTAAGTAAGACGGCCTTTGAAAAAATACGAATTCCCTGATATTTTTGACCGAAAAAATATAAGGCAGAAAATAACTATTACTTTGACCAAAAAAATACAAGTTTAAAGTAACTGTGATATTTGTCCCAATATATAAAAGGCACAAAATAGCTTGTAGTTTTTTCAGAAAAAATAAAAGTTAAAAGATAACAGTTAATATGTGACTTTTTCGATAAAAACCATAACCGGTACGGTCCATGATCAATTTCATACGAACGTATTTCTTATTTAACATAATAAGCCAGAAAACATACTCGGGTTATTTTCGATTTAGTAATGAATAATCGTTCGTAGGCGCAGCTTCATCGCAACAAGACAACACGTGTGTGTTGTTGCTGTTATGTTTTTTATGCTGTGTTGTTGTTTTTACCCTTTAAGTTGGTAAATTCAATGCGACATTCAATATATGAACTTTTGCGCTGGCGTTATGTTGTTTGTATTAAATTTTTGTTGTTGGTTTAACTTATTGCGGCACAAATCCAACAATTTTGTTGTTGGTAAATGCTTATTGTGCTGTTGGTGTCGTATTTTAGTTGTAATTGTTGTTGCACTGTCAACGAATTTCAGTGTGCAAATGCATAGTCTAAACTTCTGAGAAATAACAAGATTTTCTCTGTGCTTGCTTGGTTTCCAAATGCTTGACAACCAAATCGTAAAACTGCAAAACAAACGCACACTATTAACCCAGCAAGAAATTTAAGTAGTTTATTTTAGTGCAATTGAAGTAGTTTAAAAACTGAAGTTAAAGAGATACAATACTAAAAATTTAAATTGCATACGATATTATTTGATCAAGTATACATAAAAATACACAGGGAGTGTCGTTCCATGGGCCTTAAACAACATTTTATTCAAATCTATGCCTAATAATGTTAAATGTAATTCTTATTGAGGTTAATTTCTTAACAATGGTAAGAAAAAACTTAAAGCAACTCGGTGAATTTCTTAAAAATCCATGAATTAAAATTCATTTATACTTAATTTTTATAGGCATAGAGCGGCTAGGTTGGCATTTGATACAGAAAAGGGTCAAAAATATGGTTTTTGTTTACTGAACTCTTTTTGTAGCTCATTTTACTGCAAAACGATTGCAAATTTCGCCAAGCGACTCGGTGAAAAATTAGGTATTCATTAGCTTAACAAATTTTACTTAAACGACTCTTTCTGATTCTAGTTCTAGTTGTTTTATTAAAGTTATATTTTCTTGCATATTTTAAAACAACTATTTTATAATTTGGATGTTAAATCTTGCAGTATAAAGTATTATTCCGTAAAGAATAGATCCCCTTTAATAATACAAAATTAAAAAATGTTTTGTATTCCACGAGAAAAATGGATAAAAATATTAAAAACACAGCACTTCCAAAAAGTGAGAGTTAAGAACAGAGTTGTGACTGTAAAGCAATGTCATATAATATATAACGTTATATTATTACATTACCCTTAAACCGGTAATATAGAATAACTTATTACCATCAGTGAAAGTTATATCACCAAGTAATATTATTACTTGGTAACTTCGTTACTTACATATTACATTGAAAAAACCCTTTTTCAAAAAATCAATTTAATCTTAAATTTATCTTTTGTAATTAATGAATACCTTGTGGTGTACAATTTCTATTCTGTTTCGTTTGTGTATGGTTCTCAATTTCACCGGGTAATCATGAACTTTTCTTATGAGGACCAAAACAGCAATGTTTAAAATGTTTGTAAAAAATACACATATCGCACACTTAATACAAAACAGTCACAACTCAAAAAACATAACTTTTCAGGAGAAGCGAAATATAAAACCCTTTGTTTAAATCTGCAGAAGAAAAGCAATTTTCATTTAAACAAACAAATTTCATTCTTCCTGTTAATGAAGAAAATACTGAAATAGATAGTGATTTGTGAATTGATTTATAACAAAAAGTTAATATCGAAAAATTTTGAGTTGTGACTGTTTTGTATTTAGTGTGCGATATGTTAATTTATGCTATTTATTTATTTTATTTTATTTATTTAAAAGAAGTATAATTATAAATTATTATAATACTTATATTTTTGCCATGAGCAGAAGGCAATTGGCCAATAATTTATGCTACATAAAATACGTTAATATACATATATATTAGAGTGTATCGAAAATCTGACCCCCAATTCCGGTACTAAAATTAAATAGTACATGAAAAATCCTTTCGATTGGTGTACTTTTTGTTTATTTGAAACAATTTTGGCGTCCTCCGAATTGCATTTTTGTGCATTTTTTATCAACTTTTGTACTGGAGACCCATTAATGGTTAATTTAAAAAGAAAATCAAGCTGATCAATCAATTCCCACAATAAAAACACAAAAATCAATCAATAAAAACACAGAACTGCAAATTTTCATCCCTGTTGACAAATGCTCTGACGAGATAAAACAGTTTTTTCAACGTGAATCTAATTGTTATTTAATATTTGATGTTTTTATTTTTTGTATGAAAGTATTTTTAAACTTTTAGCAAGTTATAGCATATTAAACTCGTCACAGAGGCGTCTGTGGCTGCTGCTTCTGCAGAACGAAGGAAAGGAATAATGTTTTCTATGTTGGAGGGTCGTTCAAAAAGGCCGAAATTCGAAACAAAAAGGGATATTTAGTCCTTTACAGGATAAAAAAAACTTGTTGTTATTATTTGGTTAACTGTAATAGTTTAAAAAAAAAACACGTTACTTTTGCATTAAGCAACAAAAAAAAAACAAAAGTTTAAAAATACTTTCATACAATAAATAAAACATATCAAATATTAAATATAACAAGTAGATTCACTTTGAAAAAACTGTTATATCTCGTCAGTTTATTTGTCAACAGGCATGAAAATTTGCAGTTCTGTGTTTTTATATGAAAGGAATTGATTGATCAGCTTCATTTTCTTTTTAAATCAACCATTAATGGGTCTCCAGTACAAAAGTTGATAAAAAATGCACAAAAATGCAATTCGGGGGACGCCAAAATTGGTTCAAATAAAAAAAAGTACACCAATGGAAAGGATTTTTCATGTACTATTTAATTTTGGTACCGGAATTGGGGGTAAGATTTTACCCATACAAGTCGATACACTCTTATATATATATATGTTTTTATGTACATATATATATACACTGGTGGCCAAAACTAAAGCAACTCAATATCAGTATGGGGCATAAACTTAATAAAATTCACAATGTTAAAGATAGAGCGAATTTTTTTTTTTTTCTAAAACATAATTATTTATTAACTAATTGAAAAAGAAACTGAAATAATTATATTCATTTATGTATGTTTTTAAATAATGTATGTACTAAATGCATAAGGCTCAAAATTTCCTTGGTCATAACTAAAGCAACTCTACTGTACGATTTGTTTTGGCAACGATAGTTGTAAGAACAACCGTTGTAAGCGAAGTAAACATGTTCCGTTATGTTTACTATAATTGTTTGCCTGACATACAAATAGTTTTTTTTGTAATTGGCTGCGTATTAATCAAGTTAGAAGTGATTTTAAAAATTTAATTAAAATGGCAAGAAACAAGTATAATTCATGTATAAAAGAGAAAATAATTAGTGAATAGAAAAAGGGTAAATGTCAAAAAGCTTTATGTGAACAATTTGGAATAGGCAAATCAGTGATTTCACGGCTTATAAAGCGTTTTGAAGTGACTAAGTCTGTGGTCACAATTCACTGTGGCGGAAGGCCAAGGAAAACCTCACCGCGAATGACCCAAAATATAATCCGTGAAATAAAAAAAAACCATTTGTTACATCCACGGAAATAGTTCGAGATTTAGGATTAGAAATCAGCGCTAGAACCGTTCGCAGGCGAGCTATAGAGGCCGGATTACGTGCACGCAAACCAGCCAAAAAGCCATTTATTTCATCGGTTGGCTAGGCTGGCCTTTGCTAGAGAGCATGTCTTTTGGAATGTTGCTCAGTGGAGAAATATTTTGTTCTCCGATGAATCAAAATTTAATATCAAGGGCTCTGACATGAAAAATTTTACCGTAAGACGGCCGGCCAATACGCGCTTAAATCCTAAATACTGTAAGGGAACTATGAAGCACGGAGGAGGCAACACTATGGTATGGGGTTGCTTTTCTTATCACGGAGTTGGACCCATTTATGAAATTAAGGACACAATGGACCGATTTTTATATAAATCTGTTTTGGCAAACGTTATGTTGCCTTATGCAGAGGAAGAAATGCCACTGCTTTGGGCCTTCCAACACGATAATGACCCAAAGCATACCTCAAATTTTGTTAAAGAGTGGCTACGCGAGCAAAATATTAGGATTCTCAAATGGCCAGCTCAGTCCCCAGATTCAAACCCGATAGAGAACTTGTGCAGTATCGTGGATCGGAAAATTAAGAGGAATAGTGCAACGAATAAGCACACAATCTTCAGTCGCATTCAAGACGCATGGAACAACATTCCGCAGGATCAAATTCATCGACTCATAGATTCAATGCCTCGTAGATGTGCTGCTGTCTTGAAAAATAAAGGATATGCTATTGACTATTAAATATTTTTAGTTATTTATTTGAAAATTGAAAAGTTGCTTTAGTTATGACCAAGGAAATTTTGAGCCTTATGCATTTAGTACATTATTTAAAAAAAAAAATAAAATGCTATTTGATAGTATTTCATAGTATTTGAAAGCATGGCAGATGCTTGCAAGTCATTTTTTTTCATGCTTGTGCAGCTCTTTACTATATACTCCACCTCAGAAAGTGGAAACCGTCTCGGTGCACTTTATGCAGCAGTTACAATCTTGGTCTGCCTCTTCTCAAAATCGGATATATCGGATTTGTATATTGTAAGTCTTATGTGTGCGCCAATGTTAATGAAGATGTGTGATAAACACCCACTGGATCTTTACCCGGACCGACTTCATAGCTGTTTAAGCCATTACGCTTAAGTATAAAGTATGGACCATCACGTCTAGGAACAAACTTGGAGGAGACTTCTTTTAATGTATTGCTCAAAATATGGGTTGTTACCCAAATTGGATCTTTAATTTGAAATTTTCTAGCAGATCGTCGATTTTTATTGGCATGATTATTGCTTCTTTCTCTTTCACGAATGTTGCGATTTTCTGATTCTTTCAGTACTTCCTAAAATATTTTTAATTGTGATGCTATTTCTTCAATAAAGCTTCCGTTGTATATAGTACTAGCAGGCCACTGTGGTCCGAGGCTTCGCCACGGACATTTTCATTTATCAATAATACCCTTGTTAAAGTCTTAAAAAAATTGCAATAGTAAAAAACGTTAAAATGTTTGCATATTAGTTGTATTTGGAAGCAAATTATATTAAATAGTATAATGACAATAAAGTGAAGATATTTTCATTTTAGTTATTTAGTACTTCAGTATAAACAACGTTTTTTGATTCATTGGCATTACCAGGAATGAGAAAAATCTGATTTTCTGCTGTACCGGCACAATAATTTTGTCACGAAATTTTTTTCACGATTTCGTGACATTTCTATAAAAATTTTTTAATTATGAAGTTAATCAATTAAATTGGTGAATTAATTACCGTGAATCCACTCAAAGCGTTGTTTCGTCGTAGGTATCCTTTGGTCGCTGCCGATTACCTTCATTTATAAAGTGACACGCTCGTTCTCCTCGTTGATCTTGAATTAACTTTCAATAGCTTCTTGTTGTGTCATTAAACTGCGCTGGGTCATATGAACAGCGCAACTGGTTTCAGTGATTTCAATGAGTTCAATATTTTTCCATGTATTAGAACTTAATACTACCTTATGTAGCCTGGAATTTAGATAAAATGTACAGCTGCGGTAAAAAAAAAAATAGTGCCCAACGTTTCAGCAAAAATTTTAAATAAAACTCACACGTTCTTAGATGTTATAATTTCTGTTAAGATTAAGTATTCTCCACATCTTATAATTTATTTAACAAAAACTTTGTACTAAAACAAGCTTGTAGCTCAAAATAACTTAAAACATTTGCCTCTTGCGTCATATTACAGCGGTCCAAAAAATAGTAGGGATTATAAAAAGTTCAACAAAAATAGAAAAATAACAAAAATAAGTAAATTTGGTAATTTACTTTACAGTTTAGATAAATTGTAATTCTTTCTTGCTAGTAATACTTAGTGGTATGACCTTTGTTAGCAATTACTGATTTGCAACGACGAGACATTGAGTTCACAAGATCCTGACATGTCTTGTTAGGTATGGAGTACCAAATTCGCTCAACCTCTTTGCAAAGCTGATGTTTGTTTGAAGGTTTAGAGTCAGCAATGGCCTTTTTAACATCACACCACAAATTTTCAATCAGACTCAAATCCGGCGACAGAGTAGGCCACATCAAGAGCTCGATCCGATTGTCCCAGAACTACTTCTTCGCAAGTGTTCTCGTTTGTTTCGTGTCGTTATCTTATTTATAAACCCATATTAGCGGCAACTCCTCTTGAGCATACGAGAGCATAGTTTCCTGTAACATTTTGACGTAAAGTTGTTAATCTACTAATGCTTGTACACAATAAATTGGACCAACACCATAAAAACAAAAGCATGCCCAATCCAAAATTTTGAAACCACCGTGCTTAATGGTTTTTGTGGCTTACTTCGGGTCTTACTGACTATATTTTGGAACGTCGAACATATCGACGAGACTCTTAACCATCGTTCATTACAATTTTGGACTCCTCCGACCATCAAATGTTCCTTCAGTTTTCATTTGGCTACAAAGAATGACCTCTTGCGAACTGAATCCTTTTTTTCAACATGCTTCTTAATTAAAAGTGGCACTTTAGAAGGACTATGCGCACTCAAATCTTGTTCCTTAAGAAGTCTACGTAAAGTACGAATGCTTGCGTTCCATTAAGCTCTTTTTATATTTGTAATGCAGAGGCAAATGGATTGGTCTTATAGTACCCTACCACTCGTTTAATCAATTTCGCCGTCATAACTGTCTTGCGTACATGTGTCTCTGGTTTTTTAATGTATTTTAAGGCATTACAAATCGTGGTTGGTGAACATTTGAGCAAATTTTCAACCTCTTTGTATGTTTTGCTCTCATAAATTAATGTTTTTTGTTACATGTCCCTAGCGATCGTACCTGGCCTGATTGCGCACCGACTAGCTCACGGTTTCCGGGCGTTGTTCTCAACCCTTCAGGCCAGGTCGAGGGAGCAACAATAACTTCCGGCTCACACCGGAAATAAAAATAAAAAAAATCAGAATAACCGAAAAACACAAGAACTCAAAACAATATTAAATCAAAAATAATTTAAAAAAACTGAAATAATTAAAATAATAACCAACAAGTTTTAATGTTGAAATTCAAATAATAAAAACAAATCTTGAGCTAAAATAAACGCAACAAATATGAACTGAGCAAAAATAACGAATTTAACGTCTCCTTAATGACAAGGTCAAAAACCGAACACAAAAATTCACAATACCAAAGTCACGAACAACACAAATACAAATCAGCCATTGAAGTTTGGGGGACCTTCTCCCCTTTCTCTATACCCGCCCAACCATGGTCATCACTTACTTCTAATGTCGATGACCCCAACTTAAACAAAACCAAACCGTTTAAATTTCAACAACTAGGTCCATATCGCCCTGTGCGATTTTCACGAACGCCCCTGTACTTCAGCCCCCACATTCTTTAAATTACAAGACCATATTTATCTTTATTTTAAAATTCATTTTAATATAACTAATTTAAAAACTAACATCATTATTTTCTTTTCAGGTATGTGGTAACTTAAGATTATTTATACATTGCAGCAAAACTACATCAAATTTAATTATATAAAAAACATGCGATTAAAATATATTTGTATATCTTAACGAAAAAAAGTATATAAAAAAAAATGAAAAATTATATAATTATTAAAATATTTATATAACTATTTTAAGTATTTCATCTATTAAATTTATCAAATAAAAAAAAACTAAAATTCAATGAATGAAAAAAAATGGGCCTTTCAAACTAAATCTGCAAAAACGAAACTTTACTAAGACATTTTTCCTACCTAAAGGAGCTCTCTTAGGTGTTGCTGAATCAAAAATATTATAAAAAAAAACTCTAAAAAGGCACAAAATTTTTGCACGCACCGAATGTACACACATTGCTTTCACTAAAATTGGCTTAGTGCCAAAAAAAATTCAAAACTAAAAATATCAAAAGAACTACAATAAAAAATCCAATTTAAATAAATATTCCCCCAATAAATTTAAAATATCAAAATTCGAAAATTCTAACGAAAATTAAATCATAAATACTTAAGTTGAACTACTATAAATGAAAACTAAACTAATTAAAAGTTGACGCCACCGAAATCCTCTTTCGTTTTTCAAGCCTGATCAAATTAAATTTTTCGCTATCTCCAAAGTACTATTTCGCCGGCACCAGATCATATGGGTTGGAAAACTCTGACCCTTTTTTCTCCGAACAACGTTGTGTGCCGCTCGTAAGTAGGTATTTAGGTAAGTATTCAGGCGTTTCAAATTATATAATTGATGATATACATATAAAGTTATGTATATAAATAAAATTAGAAAATTGTGACCGACTTCTCTGTTGGATGCGTTCCGAATGTCTTATTTTTCTTCCTTTACTTCGCCGTCCGTGTCGGCCACACTGTGAAAGCCTCATTTTAATTTGGTTTATTTATTTTTTTGTAGAGATTCTACCTACATTTTCTTTTTGACGAACCCTGAAGCCTCCTATTCTGCTTTGCAGTTCTCTGTAGTCTGCTACACTCAGGTTTTTCTCTCCCTCAGTTTTTAAGTTAAAACTTAGCTTTTATTATTTTTACTTACGCAGGAAAAAGTTGGACGTTCAAACTATGTGAAATATATGCGAGGTTAAAACGCGACAATTCAAATTTAAAAAAAAATCCTACCTATTAAGTTGCCGGCGCTTAAGAACGCCACTGGCTCTACCTGGTTTCTTTTCAGTCTGAGCAGTTGAATGCTCGAAGGCAGAATCGAAACAGCTGAAGAAAGCTATTAGAAGTGATTAACTTATTTTGTCGATTGCACCTCCTTAAAAAATAAAGTAACGGGATTTTTCGTGTTCGAACGAGCCCTCCTCTGTCTGTCCACTAACAGAACTTTTCCATATTCGAACCTAGAAATATATATCATCGCAATATATATATGCCCGATTGATTGTACCTATTTTCAAAATTCATATATTTCTACCTATTTTGCTTCTTTTTCTTGTCTTTTTCCGGTTTTCTTAAAGAGAAACAGAAATCGCCCTACCAGGCGCTCATGATACAGCAGCACGTCTTTTTGCACATCATTTATGAATGAGTGCTCTGAAAGTGTAGCCTCTATGTTTTTTCTGTATCTCAATGAACTTTGCCATCTGGCAACACCTTCCTTTACTATACTGATGTTCCATGTCTCACTACATTCCCTGTTATTTTCCATGATGGCCGCCCCCATGGCTGTCACAAAAGAGAGGAAAATAACAACTAAGCAGAGGTAAGTGTATTTAGTTAATTTTGTTTTAATCATTTGTTTTAGGTTTTTCAAGGAAAATTAAACATAAATGGCCTGATGGGAAGATTACCATTCGTGGACGCACAGGTTAGTGTTAATAAAATTTAATGGAAAAGTGCTTTGTTTATTTTTTTACTTTTCCTTTGTTGCAGGTTGAGTGCTACCTAAGGTGACCAGAAGGCACAAAAAATGCTTGGAAAATCAAAGGTAAGCAAAAGTACTATAAGCTATTTTGTAATTAATTATTTTTCTTTTTCAGTTGCTGCTACAAAATTAACACACGCAACATTTTATCAATTCCCGCTTTTCAACAGAACAATGGTATCTTCGTCCCATTTCTGGAAAAATACCGCAAAACTTATTTTTGTTTTTATATTAACTGAGGGAAAAAAGCTCAATACATACTTTTTGTGTATTTATTATATAATTTAATGAAATTTTTCAATACTTTGTATTAATACAATAAAATTAATTTGCATTGTATTAATAATAAAAGTGAATTTACAAAACAACAAAAAGAAAAAAATACCAGTAAAAATGAAAAAGACGAAGGAATAGTTGAGCAATAAGCGCCGCAGGCGAAAAATCGCGCGATTTTTAATAAAAATTTTTTTAGTTTTCCTAATAAGCAACTGGTCCTCCATGTATAATACACTCTGCTTGTTGAGTTTTTTAAATAGCAGGAGAGCCGTACGATCCTGTACAAACTCACTTACTTACATTGCCTCAAGAGCAGGAAAGTGAGACCGCTTGGGATTCTGATTAAAATTATTTTATTAATTAAAAATCTTTTATCAAAGGATGAATAAATATTTGTTTTTAATTTTTTATCGAAAAGGTAAGTTTTTACATTTAAATTGATTGTTAAATAGTGAATATTCTTTAAAAAACTATAGAGGAATCACAGATTTTTATGAGCGATTTTTCAAACTTTGATGAATTGTATCTCCTAAACCAGAAGAGAGCGACTTTTTTTTGCACCATTACATTTAGGAAGGCCAAATACATTTCATCAAACTCAAAAAAAGGGGGCGTGGGCCCCAAACTAGAATTATGCCGATTATGTTTTTATTCATTTCATCCAGTCTACTGATTTAACAATCTTACAGACTATATATTGATCTTATAAACAAATTAAAAAGAATAAGGCCCGTTAACTGATCTCCGAAGTTTAAATTCCTTAACCTCAGATTTCGTAAATAGAGTTTAAATTTTAAACTCAGTTAAAATTATTTTCGTAACTTATCTCATTTTTATCGGCAGTTTACTTAAACTCTGTTTAAAAATTTAAACTGAGATTAAAAAACATATTTGAGCGGCACTGCAGTAAAAATTCTACAACTTTAACGTAGAACATCAAAATATTTCAAAAATTTTTGATAAAATAATGCAAATTGTCAGTTTCATTGGAATATTTCTTTGTTAAAACTTAAAATATGTTTTTTTTTTTAGTTTATTGTTTTGAATTTTTTGAAGTATGGTTTTTTATTTCTTGTTTATCATTGAGAATATTTCCAATGTTCTCAGAGAATTTTTGAAAAAATCTAAGTTTAAATTTTTTAAACCTAGAATTTCTGTGTTTAAATTTAAACTTGCCTCACCAAGTTAAACTTCGATTTTTTGAGATGAGGTATCGACGTTAAAATTTAAACTGAGGTTAAGGAATTTTAAACTTTGTTTAAGCGAAACTGTGTTTAAAATTGAGATCAGTTGACGGGCCTAAATAACTTTAATTTGAATTGATCTCAAGAAACTTTGAAATTAATAATTGTGGAAAACTATTACATACAGCCGTTGACAACTAATTAGAAACGATATTTTAATTATAAGACATCTTCCGATTTCTTCTTTAACTTTTCTATTATCCATATTTAGACTTACTAATTTCTGCAACTACACGAATATATCTTAAAAACAAAAAACTAGCTAAAAAGTTTTTAATGGTACAGTTGGTTTAAAAGAAACTTTTATCCTTAAACCTTAAATATATATGTGACAACTAATTAGAAACGCTTGCAAAATACATTAAATTCAGGCAAAAAAAAAGAAGTAAAATATGTGAAAACTTAACAAAAGTGATGCTTAAGGTATAATATTTTGTTAGAAAAACGTTTTGTTTTAAAACTACAGCACATCGTCTTTGCATTAAGGATAAGGCCTTGGCATCGTTTTACCAAATAGCGCACCAAGCTTAAAGATGTTAATGTTGAATGTGTAAAGATGTTAATCTATTAATGCTTCTATACCAGGCATGCACGTTAACGTTAATTTTAACGGTAACCGAAATATTTTTTTTGTTTCGTTGAAACGAAATAAAAAAATAACGTTAATTCAAAAAACGAAAAATATTTATTTCGTTTCGGAGAAAACGATATAAAATTTTTTCGTTTTTTTCCCAATCAACCGTTGAAAATAACGTTAATTTCAACAAAAAATTTCGTTTTTTTTTGTATCAGAATAAATTTTGTTTAGCATAGGAAAAAATTATAGAAAATTTTTCGTTTTTCAAAGAAACGAAATTTGATTTGATAAATTTTTAACGTTATTTAAAAAACGAAATAATTTTGATAATTTATTTTTCGGTTTCAACGAAACGAAAAAATTTTGTTGATTTCGTTGTGCATGTCTATTCTATACAATAAATTGGACCAACACCATAGAAAGAAAAGCATGTCCAAGCCATGATTTTGTAACCACCGTGTTTAATGGTTTTTGTGGTATACTTCGGGTTGAATTTAGCTATTTTTTGAGACGGAGAACATATTGACTGACCCTTTACCACCGTACATTACAATTTTGGACTCTTCCGACCATCATATGTCTCTTAATTTTTCATTTGGCTACAAAGAATGATCTCTTGCGACCTGAATCCTTTTTTCAACATGCTTCTTGGTTAAAAGTGACACTCTACGTAAAGTATACAAATACTTGCGTTACATTAAGCTCTTTTTATATTTGTAATTCAGAGGCAAATGTATTGGCCTTTTTTATTTATTTATCTTATTTATTTATTTAAGATTAAATTAGTGCTTTAAGATCTTTTTTCACACAACAGGATATAAAAAAACATTTTACAATTTTAGACTTACAAAAATACAGATTATTACAATAATAAATTTGGTAAAATTAACACAGTATCGTCAACATATAAACAGAATAACATTTTAATTAACTTAATATAAGGTGACTTAAAATTAACTATTTAATAAATAGAAGATTAAAGAGCAGAACAAAAAAAATAGAATAGAATAGAATAGAATAGAAAAAAAAGAACATAGTATAGAAAACATAGCTTTATAATTATTAGAGGTTTGAAAAGAATGAAAGAACAGATATTTTGAATTTATTCTTATTTATTATAAACACGTGTAATTCGGTATAATTAGATCACAGGTTCTAATAGAAGAGCTGAAGCGAAGCTTATGAAAAAAGTATAGAGGAGTTTTATTATTTACACTGTTGTAGTTTTTGACACGAAATTTTTGGTTCTACGATAAGACCCACCTTTTCGGATTTGGGGGAGTCACCCGAGTACAACTGTGTCCTTGGTTTAGTTAAATTGGCGCAAATAAGAAAATAATGTTTTTCCAAATGGTCAATTTTGAGCTATTCTAAGCCTTTTGTCATGTTTATTAATGAAGATATCTCGCAAACCAGTTGTATGATCTCGACAACCAATGAAGAAAAGTAAAGATAATAAAATTATTCGTCAAAAGTTTTTATATTACTTTCCGACTCGCGAACTAGTTTTTGTGTAATTAATAAATGTTTCCAGAAAGTGTTGTTTCATTTTATAAGAAAAATGGAAAATGAATTTAAGAAATTTGCTTGATGAAACCCTCATCCCTGCGTGCTTTGACGTTGGTGCCATTTCGGTTTTTGTTTTCGAAAGAAGACCGCTATTATATTTAAAGAAATAAATTTAGTTTTTCAGTGAACGATTAAAAGCTTTTAAAACGAAAATTTAATTGTTACCGTCTGAGTCCGACGACTATGGTGAGAGATTCCACCAGATTTCAGCATAATTGGAACATTTTTACAGTGACAAGAAACTGGATTCCCTTTTGACGGATCTTTGTTGGAATTTGTAAATGGAATTGGACGATGCCGAGTGTAATTCCAATGTAACTCCTTTTTTTTTTTTTAAACAAACTTTTTTCAATTTATCTAAATTTTATAATATTACCTACAATTAAATATGTTCAAACACACTAAATATGTTTTAATTTTCTTTATAGGAGGTAGGCGTGCTTGTAGGCGGATGGCGTCCATTTTCTAACCCAATTAGGTTCTCAAACTTAGAAATTTTTAGCACATACAAGGCAATTTATAGTGGGCTGCAGGTGAGGGGATATTTTCGTGGGTGAATAAGAAAATATTTTATATTGCACATCATTTGGTGTTTGTTCACATCTGTATTAAGTTTCATTCAACTATCTCAAATGTTTCTCTCTTTCATGTACCCGCACCTGTTCTGGTGTTGGGGGTTAAAAGTGTCAACTTTAAACCTACATAAAAACTAATTTACATGTTTACTTTTAAAACGATAACACTTATGTAACTTTTTTGCCTCTTCTAGCAGAATATTTTTAAAAATTCTAAAAATTTTGGAAAAACTATAAAATTGTCGACCTGTAAAATGAACTTGAATTTTTCCTAAATAAAAAACAACAATTTCTGGAAACATTTATTAATTACACAAAAAACTAATTCTAGGATTGGAAAGTAATGTAATTTGACGTGCATTTTTGACGTAGAATTTCATTGTCTGCAGTTTTCGCCATTGGTTGTAAAGATCGTACAACAAGTTCGCGAGATATCTTCATTAAGCCCACTTTGGCACCAATCTTATACTACGTAATCTGGCTCTATTTACATGTAAATATTTTTTTGGCATCCTTAAAGATAAACAGAAACTAAAAATTTACATTATTTTTTAGGCGGAATTTATGTATTAACACCTTCTTAGTCCAATTCCGGAAAAATTTCACGCCGCTCTCAAGTGGTTTAGAAGTTATAGGGTTCGCATGTTGGGAAAATGGGCCTGGAAAAATCGTATTTTTTTAATTTTCCAACAAAATCTAGCATTATGGGTATCAAAAGAAAGGTTATTTTGTACCATATTCAAAAAATTACTAACCATTGAAATCCATGCATTACTTCTTAAGATATAGCGTTTTACATATTATGCACACTTGATGATCCAGCCCTTTACGAAATAACCAAAATATAATTATGAAAACCAAATTAAAAAAAAATGATTAAATTAGCACTTCCAGCTTAAATATCAAAACATGACATATTGTTGCAAAAACTCTCGCTGTTTCCACACAACTTCAATTGTTCCTTTTTTTCATATATTCTATAAGGGGGTTTTTGAACTTTGCGTATTTTTTGCATTTGAAAAGCACACTGCGTTGACAACTATTTTTTCACGGTATCATTTCTGCGTACCTTTATTTTTCTTCCGAAAAGCAGAATTAAAATGTAGCGTGTGTTTCACTTACGGCTCAACCATGTTATGCGTAAGCATACAAAAGTTAGAAAGCAAAAGAACGTACTTGCTCAGCAATATATTGATCCGCCCAAGTTCTGCGTAAGCAATTTTTCGTTCAGTTTCTCAATTTTCGTAAACTTTTCAAAACTTGAGTGTGAGCGCTCGACACCGTATAAGCAGAAAAGGGTTGCAACCTGTTTAATAAATAATTTAAATTTTGATTTTAAGCACTTATGTATCGAAATTTTATTAAAAATCAGTAAAAAATGTATGTTTAAGACAGGATTTATTTATTAAGAGAGGTTTGTATTGAAATTGACCGCTATTTTCGAAATTTTATTAAAAATCAGTAAAAAATGTATGTTTAAGACAGGATTTATTTATTAAGAGAGGTTTGTATTGAAATTGACCGCTATTTTCAATCATAAAGCATGGATGAATTTACCAACTTAAAAAAAATATTTTTTTATAATTTTAGTTGGCAATCTTTTTCGACAAAAACAAATTATTTTTTATTTGTCATTTCATTCGAATCGATTTATATTGAAATTTTTTTTCATGCTTACTTCGTTTTTAATTAAGTATGGAAAAGTGTGTTTTTGAACTTTTGTATACTTTTAGTTGACTTCTCTCTGAACCTTTTGTATGCTTACGCATAACTTGTTTGTGCCTTTAGTTGTAAAGAGTTGAAGTGCTATAGTAAGAAAAGAGTTTTTACTGATCAGTTGTGAAACATCGTAGTGTAAACTTAATAAAGAAAAGAATTTGTATTGATTAACACAGTAATAATGACAAATAAAAACCGTAAATTTAAAATATTGATTGGTGCATCGGTGTCCCGGTAAGCAATTCTGTTCATTAATATTTTTTCAATAAAAGCTATCAAATATGAAATATGTATATATAATAAATATGTGAAGAGTTTTTCCTTATCATTTTTTTCTATAAATAATACAAAAAATGCGTTAAAACACCAGAAAAGCCTTTCAAATACAAAATATTTACATATGTATCAAACTACGTTATAGAAATGAAAAATTTTCAAAAAGTATCAAAAAATTCTAAAATTAAAAACAACTTTTGAATTTTCAGAAAGAAAACCAAATAATAGCCAGAGTCCAAGCCATATTCAAATCGAATAAAAAAGAAAGGAGTTATGGCAAATTTAAAATTGGGATATTTACATATGTAAATAGTGTCAAAGTGAGGGTTAATAGGCATGGCAAAAAGCTTAGAATGGCTCAAAATTGATCATTTGGAAAAGCTTAATTTTCTTAAAATTTTACGCCAATCTAACTTAACCAAGGACACAGTTGTACTCGGGGGACTCCCCCAAATCCGAAAGATTTCTTTGCTTCTAACCGAAATATGCTCATGTCGCCTCATGCCGTATACATATCTCGAGGCGTCGTTAAACGCAACCAGAATTTGGTGAGCAGAATGAGAGTCAAGAGAACTATAAACTAATTCAGAATAAGTTAGCAGTGGTAGTATTAATTGAATCACTAACCTTGTTTTAGTCTCAATAGGGATGAAATGCGCTGATAGTCGTAAACAACGTAACGTATAGTAAATCCTTTTAATTAAATTATTAACATGATCGGAACAAGACAGCTTAGAGTTAACATAAAAACCAAGATTTTTAACTTTCTGTACCACTGCCAAACGATTTTCATTTAAAAATATTGGTGGAATTTCAAGAAGACCAACTTTATTCTTAAAAATTGGTAGAATATACGATTTGCTGGCATTAAGAAAGTGACGAACCAACAGTTATTCCAACAGGTATGAGATCAGACATCATGCAACATAGAATAGTCAATGGATTTGTAATCTCGATACGAAAAAGATATTGGAGACGATTCAGTACGAGCATTGAAATTTACAGTACAAAACAAGAGGTCGTGGTCGAATAAACGATATTTGATTAAAAAATAAGAGCAACGAAGTATCAGATATTATAAAAATATCAATAAGGCTAGGAGTAGCATAGGTTTCGAAACGAGTGGAAATTGAAGAATTAATAATTTTCATTCATTAACTTTATCTACAAAACTTTCAGAAACATTATCTATCACCAGCAGATTAACATTAAAATCACCACATATGGTATACAAATCAAAATCAGTTACCCTACTATATAAATCACGGAAAAAAGGTTCAAGCCAATAACATCTATTAGGGTTGTATACACAAGAAAGAAGAACCTAAGAGTTATTATTATTATTATTCGCTTATAGTCCCGTACCACTCGTTTAATCAATTTTTAACATGCAATAACAAAATAGAGTTCAGCTACTACAGCTTTTTCGCACTTTCTCAGCATTAACCCATTTAAAACCACGACCCATAGCATAAAAGAAATTTTATGTTAAGGATTCCAGTGACTAAAAACCACCAAAAGTTTGGATTGGGCTCAGGGATAACTACAGGACATAACTACCAACCATGCATACAAAGATCTATAATTACATAATCTCTTTTAGTCTACTTTTGAGTTGACCTTTTGACAAGTTAACATCAAATACGCTACAGTTGTTAACAAAGGTACTCATGCGCTTTAAAGGAGCAGTTAACAATTCGTTCTACTGAATGGTAAATAAATTAAGTTGTTTGCGTTTCTACTGCTTCTACGGTTAGTGTTAAAACTAATAAGAGAAAGGAGTTCTGGAGAATAAAATACACCGGTTATAAGTTGATGTAAATAGACGATATCAGCAGATTTCCTTCTATCACTTAACGACTGCATTTTCAACAGTTTCAAACGATCTTCATAAGGTGGAAGGTTTAAAATGTCAGTTCCACTTAAGCCCCTTAGAGCAAACTGAACAAAACATTTTTGGATTTCAATACGATCAACATGCACATTGTAGCTTGGGGACCAAACTTGACTTGCGTAAGTGAGGACGCACAATTGCATAATACAACGTGGTGGTTGTAATCATGCTGTTAAATTCTTTGGCCCAGCGTTTTATAAAGCCAAGCATTGAAGACGCTTTTTTACAAATATTATCAATATGAATATTGAACGATAACTTAGAATCCATGCATATACCAAGGTCTTTGACAACATGTACACGGCTTAAAGCAGTATCTTTTATATTGTATTCAAATATTAATTCGTTCCTTTTGTCGCGAAAAGGTCTTAGTTTGGCATTTATCTGGATTTAGAAACATATTATTTTTAGAACACCAAACTTCAAAGGATTTCAGATCGGTCTGGAGTAGGTCGGAATTATCTTTAGCATTTATTGTTCTGTATATTTTCATGACATCTGCATAAATTAACAAATGAGAATGTTTAATAATGTGGGTAACATCATTAATTGCTAAAATAAACAGAAGTGTGCCTAGGTGACTACCTTGAGGAACACCTGATTCCGCAACAAATGCAGACGACAAAACCCCTCGAAATCTTATTTGATAAGATCGTTCTGTCAAATACGATTGAATCCAGCTAACAAAATATTGATGAAATCCCATTGTTTTAAGTTTAAATAGAATCAAATTGTGAGGTAATTTATCAAATGCTTTACTGAAGTCGGTATAAATGCAGTCGACCTGGTTATTTATTTCAATGTTTTTTAGGTAAAAAGATGTAAAATCGAGAAGATTAGACACAGTGGATTTACCATTAACAAAACCATGCTGACGAGTTGTTATGACTTCTCCGCAGTGAATTTTTACCCGATCATACATGATACGCTCAAAAAGTTTTGGAATCGATGAAAGCTTAGCAATGGGCCTGTAGTTAATAACATCATTCCTGCACTTTCGTTGATTGATTTAATGAAATGCAAAGATAGTGGTTGACACAAAATGGAACCGCATTGAATTAACACTGCGGCCAGAATTCCATCGGGTCCAGCATTTAAGTCCTCAGAAGTAAAGGATAAAGGTTCCAAAGAAACTTTGGGTCCAGAATTCATGTATTCAAAATAATCTTGATCAGGATTAAAAGAATCAGAACAAAATGATTCTTTGAAAATAATGGCGAATAAGCCACATATAATAACGGGATCGTCACTAAATCCATCAATGGTTTTGAATGAAGAAGGAAATCCATCAGATTTCTTCTTTGTGTTTATGAATCCCCAAAAATTCTTTGGATCAGACAATATCCTCAGCTTAATATTATCTAAATATTCATTATATAATGCAGCTGAGATATTTTCAAATTCCAGAAACAAACGTTTGTAAGTTTCTAGGTCATTTGAGTCTAAGCTTTAGACATATTTCTTCCAAGCCCTATTCCTGTTGTTGCGAAGAGTTTTCAAATCCTTTGTATACCAGGGATACGCAGAATTTTTCGCAATTTTAAGGCTGTATGGTACGGATTGAGAAAACATAGCAAAAAGCTCCATATAAAAAAAATTAATGGAATCATCAAGATTATTTCCATTTATGTAATCTAAAATAACGTTAATCTTGCTATGAAGTAAATGATTCAACTTCAAAAAGTCAGCTTTTTTAAAATTGAATTCATAAACTTTATCTATTGAACTCGAATTTACTATATTTTCTCTGTCAGATTTGTACCAGATGCTCAATGGTGGAGGGTATTTATCAACAGTAGTTAGAGCATGATAGGCCCTCTTAACAGTGATATTGTTACTGTCTGTAGTTAAGACCAGGTCAAAAAGTCGATTAAGACTATTATAAATACAACTCACTTGTTGTAAGTCAGAACATATATTATCAACAAATATATGTTCTTGGCGGGTCTTCAAATTAGATGCACATAAATATTTATCATCGTCAGAAGAATGCCATTTTAAGTCGGGCAGATTGAAATCACCCAACAATAAAATGTCGTCATTAACGTCAAGTAAATTTATAATGCATTCTATGCAATCCGCAAGGTTTGCATAGACCTCAGCACTGCTCCTTGGAGGAATGAACGCGTTAACAACATATACATTGGAATAACAATGTATAACCTTAACGGATATAAGTTCGATATTGGAAGAGCAGGGGATATCAATAAAGGAACTTACAAAAGAGTTCCTTACAGCTAATAAGACACCACCACCGACAGCAGAAATATTGCCAGTTTGTCTATCCTTTCTAAAAACTTGGAAACTATTATCAAACAATTCCAAGTCAGTAATGCTACCGTTCAGTCACGTCTCAGTTAATGTAATAACATCCTCAGAAAAATTGTGTGTTGACAAAAATAAGTCACGCGTTTTAGAACGTAGTCCCTTACATTTTGATAGTAAAGGGATAGCCTATTTAGTTTTTTTTGGGTCTGACGGACGGTATGGTTCGTCTGGGACCTTCTGCACTGATTTTTAGGCTTAAACTCAGAAACTAGAATATTATTGGCCCACAAATTAGAGTTAAGAATAGTTGCAAACTCTTCAGCTGCAACTGTCAGAATGAAGGACGCATGGGAGGGTTTATTACCGATTTTTTTGCATGAATTTCGCCGTCATAACTGCCTTGCGTTCATGTGTCTCTGGTTTTTTAGTGTATTTTAAGGCATTGCAACTCGTGGTTGGTAAGCATTTTAGCAGATTTTCTACCCCTTTGTATGTTTTGGTCTCGAAAATTAATTTTTTTTTTATAAATTCCCACTTTTCAACAGAACAAATCGGGGCGATTTTTAATAACAATTTTTCAACATTTCTTATTGGTTTCACAAAACTCATTATTTTGTTAAAGAAATGAGCGCCGCAATCGAAAAATTGTTATTAAAAATCGTGGCGAGTTTTCTATTCTCCTTAAAATATACTGACTTTCTTATGATTCAATTTCGAATTAAAAAATCGCGCAAATTTTTATAACAATTTAAACTTTTTTAAATCTAAAAAACAATTGAAACACTCTTGTTAAAAGTAGTTACAAATATATAAATAAAACTCAGTGAGCAATAAACTAAAATAAAAAAAAAAAAAAATATTAAAAAAGCAACAAACTAAGATTTTCTAGATGGGCTATGGCCGTAAAATAAAAAGAGCTGTTGTTATTTTTGCTGGTTTTGTATTTGTCGATATTTCGGGTTGAATTTCAAACCGTCTTCAGGACTAAGCACTAAAATAAACACAAGTTTTTCATTACAAACACAATTTTAACATTTCTTCATTTTAACATAATCTTCAACATAAAATCTTCCGCTGTTTCGGCTTCCAGTTATTGCACTCAATTCTACTACAACTGATTTGGAGAGAGTGTAGCACAATGACTCCGACCCCTCGCTTAAGAGCCTGAACAGAATCAAAAGTCGTTGCGACCAACGATCCTCTCTGGTCGTCGAACGCAGCGAATGCGTCCAGAATGAAGCGATTGCGATTTTTTTATTTTCGTTAGTAATTAGTTGTGGTTTACACTTTGCAAATACAACACAAGCAAAAAACAAACGTCAGTTCATAATAACAACTAAGAAAATGGCTTTGAACGTACCCAATTATAAGCAAAAATATGGCAGCCAGTGTTGCCATATGGTCCGATATATCGTATTTGTTACGATTTTCAGTCTTGAATCCGATGATCCGATATATGGCCATAATTCTCCAAAATGTTACGATTTCAGAAAAAATAGATCCGACGTCCGATTTGGCGTATTTTTCTTTAAGTATATGCATTGAAAAAATAAAGATAGCAACTTGGTGGCAGCTTTAAACTTTGTTTTAAAAATTCTTTGTCAACACTTTTTAACCAATGACAAAATATGTAATGTGGATTATTTTTTTTTAAGTGAAACTTCTTTGGCGGCGAGTGAAATTTCAAGGTCTCTTATTCGTGACGCTAGGCTAACGTTTTTAATTCATATGAAAATTTTCAAAAAATGATAACCGCTAGCGAGAATTGAACTCGGACCATCGATGTTGATCATTGCTCAAGAGTCGGAAGCTCTACAATTACGCCACATAGGCACATGGTACATAGGCACATAGGCACATGCAAACAAAATGTAATTAATATTGAACGCGTAACATTCCGTCCGTAACATTAATTTTCATCCTAAAAGTATGCACAGAAAATTTATGTCTTTAAGCTCCAACGAAAATATTTAGGCATAGAGATATATCTACCATAAAAAAATGTACTGCCTGTTCGCTGCATAATGAGCTTAAAGCTTAATTTGGTTCGTTGGTTGTTATCAAAAACTTGAGAGATGATTGACAACATGCAAAACAGTTAGTTCAATATATTAAAAGCAAAAAGTGTAAAAAGTGCAATATTTAAGACTGCCGATAATAGTCGGCCATGCCATACCAAAAAACGTCTCAAAGCTAAGAAAAATAGCTAAAACAGGAGCAGAACGCGTTCGTGAATATAAACAGCGAATTAGAGCTCTTAAGAATGCAGCCGCAGCTGGCTCTGCAACTAATGATGAAGGCAAGGTGATTGCAACAGTGGCTGACTTCCAAAATGCATTTTTATGAAGCATCAGTGTATTTTGGTGAATCTGCAAAGAACCAATCCCCAGAAAACACACTGATGCTATGTAAAAATGTATGAACTCAGGCATCATCCCAACAAAATTTTATAGCCAACCAAGTTGATACACTCAACAATCGACGTTCGCTGCTTTACGAGGTCCTCACTTAACATAGCATCTATTATGATCAGAAAGCAGGAGGTAATTATCAACAAGTTGAGAAGACATTCGAAAGCAACTAAAGCACCAACTGAACTAAAACAAGGATCGAAAATAACTGTTATTTTACAATTTTCAAATGAAAAAAATTGTTGAAAGACTTTTCAAACATACCATTATGTTACAAATGTCCTCAGCCTCACAAATATTAAGTGCCTTTTGAATTTTAGACTGATTCTTTAAAAGTTAAAATATAACTGTTATTTTTTGCGTTGCATTTTTTCGAGAAAAAATAAAGGTTACTTTTGACTTTTATTTTATCGGTCAAAAATAGCAGTTATTTTGTGACTTTAATTTTTTCGGTCAAAAATATCAAGCAATTTGTGTTTTTTTAAAGGCCGCTTGACAGATTGAACTGTTGACATCATGTGTAAAATGTCTCATCGATGAGATGCAAATAATGGTATCAACATTTTTTAGTCGGTAAAATGACTTGAACAAATATATATTACCTGATATTTTTGACCGAAAAAATAAACGGCAGAAAACAACTGCTATTTTTGACCGATAAAATAAAAGTCAAAAGTACTTTTCCGATACTTTCCCTCTCTGTTTCACAATAAAATCTCTATTATTTCTTACTGATAAAGAAGTTTCTCTTCTGCCACGTGTACGTTGCTACACGTGAGTTTTTTTTTATTTATACTTCTTTTTTGTGTGCTTAAAAGTATTTTTCAATATATTTTATCAGAATATTTTTTATATATAATCATGTTAGAAATATTAGATGTACTGACTTTTGAAACAAAATTTGATTTATTTAAAAATACATCTTAAAACATCCACATTGATTTTTATATTTCTTTTTTAATGTTCAATTGCTTTCCGAAAATTTCTACGTTGTTTTTTAAAATTTCACGGATCCGACGAACTGAGTCAAAAGTTACGATATGAAAATTTTTTTGATGGCAACACTGATGGCAGCACTAATGGCTCTCAGATAGAAAATCGTCGGTCGCAAAAGCAAAAATAGAATAGATTCTAACTTGGGGTTTACATTTTAGACAGTAGTGTTAAGACAGTTGCAACACATTCACAATTTTTTACACACACTTACTCACTTTTTCAACTGTCTGGTCAACTGTCTGAACTTTTTTAAAGACAGTTGCCAGACAGTAGCTGGGACAGTAAAATGCCATTTTCTATATAGAAAAAAACGGAAAAGGAAAAAACGTCAAATAATTCACTGAAAATTTAAGATAACAAGTAAAATATATTTTTAAAAATATAAACAGCGCAAACTATTGCAATAATATTAGAAACACTGAATATTTCATATCAATTAATGTCAAATTTGTTCAATGTTTTATCTACTGTCTTGCCAATTGTCTGGACACCTACGTCATAGACCTTATTTCGAAGTATTTTTGACTACTAATACATATTCTTGACTGTCTTAACAGTACTGTCGAATGTAAACGATGTGTAAGTCTGCGATTTATCGTTGCGGCCAACGATCTGCGATTTGATTTTGGACGTGTTCATATATTTTCATGTTCAGGCTCTAACTCGTCAACAACTGCAGCATCGAAATAACAACACGGATGACGCATCGCCTATGCTGCTCAGGGGAGATTCGCTATCTCGCTCTATACGTGCTCAGTTGAAAGAAATGGAGAAGAGGATGAGTGTGAACCATAGATGCCAACCAAAATTCACACTCGAAATCACTAAATCACACACCATATATGTAAAAATCACTCGTGTGACACTCACAGCAAAAAAATCACGCACATACAAAAAAAATCACGCAAAATCACACAAACAGAACAGAAAATCACGCAAAAATCACACACAGAACAGAAAATCACTCAGAAGCAATTCCAATTTTACAGCATAAAAGAGCATTTAATGCCATAAAATTTTACAAATAATGAGATATTTTCTGTTATTTGGTAATATTAGCAAAAGCTTATTGTTAAAAGTTCATTAATATCTTATTTACTAGATCAAAATTAAGAAGATATGAACATTTTTTGTATTTCAATATAATATATATCAGTGGAAATAATTTTAATTGTCTGAATTTGTAATATAAACTTAATATTAACTTTTTAAAAGTTTAAGTATAAAGACCTGCGCTAGCAAATTTCAATTGCAGTGTTGGGTTTGTTCGTTAATATACGTGTTTTCGCATTTACTTGAACGCACTCTTCAACAATAAAGTGAGTGATAAAAAAAATCACGCATGAGTGAAAAATCACTCGCTTCATATCAGAAATGACACATTGTCACACAGCCCTCAAAAAATCACGAAAAGTGATTTATCACACGAAACTGGCATCTATGGTGTGAACATAAAAACTGAAATTTGTCAACTTGAAGATCGGCTTCTTCTACAGTTTAATAATACACTCAAACAACTCTCTAACGACATAGTGAGTGTTGAGATTAAGCTCGTTGCCAAAATTGAGTCTGAGGTGAGTGTTGTTAAAAATAACTACAGTGACCTTGTGAAAAAAATCACCACCCTTGAAAATGAGTTGATGGACTTAACTCGTCGTAGCACAGATCTTGAGAAATTGAGAACAGATTTCAACAATATAAAAATCCACAACAACAACAACAACAACAACAACAACAACAACAACAACAACAACAACAACAACAACAACAACAACAACAACAACAACAACAACAACATCTCATCTGATTTTTCTTCGGATGCTGTGTTATTTGAGCTGCCGTTTTCAAACGATGAAAATTTAAAAGCTATATTTAATCAAATATGTCTCTTCATAAACTTCCAACCTCCACAAATCAAAGATATTTTTCGCATCAAGCCCAGATCGAACAATCCTAACTCTTTAGTGATAATAAAATATTTTTCGCCGTTTGATCGTAACCGTGTGCTAAAAGCCTTTGGAGCATATCGAAGACAAACAAAAGCAGCCGTTAATTTAAGAAGTGCTGGATTTGACTGCGACTCTAATATTTTTATCCACGAAAGCCTCATTGCTGAGAGTCGTAAACTATTACAAGCTGCGATTGTCTGCAAACGACAAAAAAATATTTTCAATGGTTTCACTGTTCGTGGCTCCAAAAAAAATGCAGATGCTCTTCTCATCACTAGTATGGAAGAACTCCAAAATGCGGCTCATGATGCTGATGATCTTGTTGTACCTGACGGATAAGTTTCTGTTTCTGCTGATTGTATTAATATTTATTTTTATCTTAATATTATATATAAGTTACTTTTTTATCTTCATTTTCTTCTTCATTCTCATACTTTTTATATCCTGTCTAGAAGTAGCTCTCCTACAGATCTTTTCTTCTTATGTTAGGCTCTAATTATTCGGCTATTGGCTCTAATGAAAATCCTAAAATTTTATTACAGATTCTGTGCAAACAACGCAGTGGATTAAATGTCGTTCGTTCACTTTAATGCACGTAGCTTGAATATGCCTAAACTTGATTTTATAAAATATGTTTTCGAAGATTCATTAGTTGATGTTATTTGTGTTTCTGAAACGTGGTTATGTAGTGATGTATGTGATGCAATTTGTGAAGAAAAGATCGCCGCAGGCAAAAACTGTTATTAAAAATGGCGGCGATTTTTAATAACAATTTTTCTATTCTCCTTAAAATATACCAATTTTCTTATAATTCAATTTCGAATGTTGAGCTTTTCACGATATTGCATTGTTGCCTTTAATAATCCTTAAAAATCCACATTTAGATGAAGAAATCATAATGTAAAAGGTTGAATGTAACGGAATAATTCTAGTTTGGGGCCCACGCACCTTTTTAATTTTTTTTTTTTTGATCATATGTATTTGGCCCTCCTTAACACAATGGTGCAAGAAAAAAAGGCCGCTCTCTTATGGTTACGGAGATACTGTTCATAAAAAAAAACTAAAAAGAGGCGTGGGCCCCAAGCTAGAATTATGCCAATGTAACACACGCATGGATTTTCAAACTTTCGCGAATTTTCTCTTAAACCAATCGAAACCGACAATTTTTCTTTCACCATTGGGTTTAGGAGGTCCATATACGTTTAATAAATATAAAAAAAGAAATATTCAAGGCCTGGTCGCTAAAGTAAAATTATGCCGAAAAGACCATTTCCACTATTCTTCAATTGTTCCGTAGGTTTATATGAAATCAACTGTCTACTGGCCTGCCTGTCTATCTGAATTGGAATTTACTTAGCACGCGGACTTCGAATTTATGTTGAAAACTTACCTTAAAATAATCACCAAAGGACCAATTACCAAGCATTTCGAAGAATGTGTGATGATATGAATCTTGCCCAACGACCATCAGATCGTTATGCTTTCCACCAATACGGACGCATTTCTGCGAATTTGCAACTCTTCTATAAGCAGGCACAGATTTACCCAGAAAAATAGATTTAAACTAATGGATCAGCCAAATATGAGAGAATACTTAAATCTTGTTTTTGAATTCTTGCCTGATTCATTCCCGCATTGACAAACGCTAGAGACGGGTCACATAAAGGCACCAAAGGACTTGATCGCACAAAATGATGGTCATGATTTTTAGTGAAGTATTCCACGAAAGCTTTACGTATTTCAGCAGATGATAAATATTTTTTTAACAATTTTCGAGAGTTCATTTTTTTACGTAATATAAACCAATGATGCCAGATTTGTGAGATAAATCACCAGAGATAAAGAGATGGGAAACTTCTTTTTAATAATGTTTTTTTTTCATGTTTCCCTCCAAATTCATGCTTCTTCTTGGGGAGATTACGATTTCCTGGGCGCCGCGATTTGACGATGGATTCGAAGAGTACTTTTAATAAAAATAAGAATAGCCAAAGGAAATGTTGTGTTATCGATTTGTTTCCGAGTTATCGATTTTTTAAAATTTTTTTTTGCTATAAAGTCTATGAAGAAAACTGGCTGTATTATTTTTAATATATAACCGATATTAATGATTAAGATAAAATTTAAAAGGCTATATGTAAGGCTTTTAGAAAAATTTTACATTAATGAAATCTGTTGAGTACTTTATATTTTATAGGTATTTTTATGCAATACAAATATATTTTCTTACATAAAACCGTTATTTTCTCAAAAATTACCGTTATTACTATGAATTATAAAGAGTAAATTATTAAAGCTTGAACATTTATCTTTCATTTGGTATATAATATATATAATTTATTTGACTTTTTGTCGTGTTTTTTATGATACAATGATTTGCCCTTGTACGGAAAATTGCTTATTTCACTCATATTTACCTTAGATGTTTTTCTTTCTTACTCCATATTTACGAATATCGCCATTACAATACAATATTTATATGAATTAACGGGATTTTCGAGTCAGTGAAAAAAATTTGTATGTTGTGGTCGATCATTTAATAAAAAAATAAATATTTTTATCTATCGAAAAAAAGGTAAAACTTTCAGCTTATCAAAAAATATATATTTTTATTACCTTAAAAACGAAAATTTTGCAGAAAAAAACGGTTCCTTTAATTAAAAAATTCAAATCTAATATATATTCGCTTATAAATTTAAAAACATTTTTGAAATTATATTTGTTTTATATATCGTTGAAAAGGCATTTAATTACCTTTACAATAGCATGTCAATCTTTAAGATCCATTGGATATCGGCAAAGATATAGAAAATTTTGTGAACAGATTTTTTAACAAAGAAAACACTTGGAAAATTTTAATTTTATGTAATATAGTGTGAAATTAAATCAAAAAATGTATATTTTTATATGTCAAACAAAAGGTCTAACTGTAAGCTTTTCAAAAAAAATATATTTTTAGTAACTTAATAACGTAAATTTTTTATAAAATAACGGTTCTTTTTACTAAATAATTCAACTTTGGAATAAATTCGCTTATAAAATTTAAAATATTATAGCAATGATATTTATAATAAATATATTTGAAAGGTCATTTAATGACCTTTGAAATGACATATCAATCTTAAAGATCCATTGAGTAACGACATAGATATAGAGGTTTTTTTGAACAGATCTTTTAACAAAAAATTTTTTTTAAAAATCGATAACTCGATAACTAATAGAGTTATCGATTTTTTGTTCGGCGAATCATGTTTTTTTGTTGTTTTCTATAAGAAAACATCTTCAAATCGCGGCGCCCAGGAAATCGTAATCGTGCCTTCTTCTTCAATTTTTTGGGTACTTTTGTGAGTCTCATGCAGGGTACACTGAATAAGGTAGCCGCAACACGGAGAGCGCGACTGCCGCAAATTTCAAAGCGAACTGCTTCAGCTGCTGTTGTTGCTGTTCTTTTTTTCGACAGCCAGTTGATTTTGACACTTTCGGATATGCGAAAGAGAGCATGATATATATATTATATTATATTATATATTATTATATCATGAAAGAGAGCACAGTCTGTTTTGAAGCAACCTTGTTATTCAACCATGGTCTCATGTATTGTATACATGATTCACCTCATAGTTGTCAAGTTTTATTGTCAGATTCTATTAATAGGGTTGCATTGCAAAAAAAATAAAAATGTACTATTATATCAAAGTTGCTTCGAACTTAAATGCTGTTTGAGGCAGAACAATGGTATTTTCTTTTCCCGATAAAAGAAATCAAGAATATATTCCATTTTTCTGCACCCTCTATGCAAAGAGTGCAGAATATATTACAATTTTTATTTAATCCAAAAACTTTGCCCTGTTCTAAGTAGATAAAACACAAAAACACCAAATTTTGTTATAATTCTACTTTAGGGCCCACGTCTTATTATTTTTTTTTTTGAGTTGGAATAGTTAGATTATATGTATTTGGACTCGCTAAGCCCAATGGTGGCAAAATAAAAGGATTTTTTTTTTTGGTTTAGGAGATAAAATTCATCAAAGTTCGAAAAAAGCTTATACAAATCTGTGATTTTTTATAATTTTTTAACGAATATTCAATATTCGTTTAAATAGAGAAACTTGCCTTTATTGTTAATTTATTTTAGCAACAAATTATTAACCGTTTTAACCAGAGTGGCACCAAAATGCAAAGCCTCATACTTTTGCTTTAAGTTAATCGTGCCCTTCTAGTTTGAATATTTGGAATATTTTTCTCATTTTAGTAGAAACAGCTTTGAGAGAAGAAAGATAAATGAAGGAAGAAAATATATTTACCAACAAAACAATATGAAAATGCTTCAAATCTAGTTTTTATCTAATGAAATCTTTAAGTGAAACGTATTAGCCTAGACACATTGACTGCGGCTGCAACATTGCGTAAAACGTCAAACTTTTTTTACATGCTTTTCTTATGGAGGTGAATGTGGTGAAAATGTTGCAACGACAATGCGTCATTGCAACAATGTTGCTGTCGTCGATTTAGAATTTTTTCTAATTTGACGTGCGACAAGAGTGAGAACATCGGCATTTGACATACAACACAAAGTTATTGTTTTGATTGGCAGAATAAAATTTTATTAAAAAGCAAAAATTTCTGCATATTATTTCTGTTCAGTGTTTATTCATAAATAAATAATGTTTTTTTTTTTTCATTTAAGAAGTTTTGTTTGCTTTTTGTTGTACTAAAAACTATTCAGAGACTGTTCAAGTGCCCATAATTATTTCTACGCCAGCCAAAGATAGCGACGGCTTTGAAGGACATGTTCTGACCCTACTTTTTTGTTTATAGGGCTTACTAGACAAATTTAGAGAAGTACTGGAATGCGTTTTAGTAAAGACTTGTTTTCTTGGGAATGAAACTATGTTTTAAACAATTTATTTCGTGGATGGATGAACTGGCCAATTGGTTTTTTATTTCGTGGCCAAGACCAAATTAAGATAAGAAAGTTTTCTTCAATACTTTCATATATTATTTTTTTACTACATCTGATAAGAATGAATTCAATGGCTGTTGTTGTTGTTGTTGTTGTTGGTGCTGCTGAATTTAATTTTTTTGCAACTGTTGATGTTGCAATTTTGATTTCAGCTGCAAGTGTTGCTGTTGTTGCAACTATTTGAATTTTGAACAGTTGATGTGTTGTTGTTCTTGTTTTTGATGTTGTTTTTGCAACAGCGGCTGTTGTTGTATTTTTTGTTCCTGCAAAAGATGCTGCTGTTGTATTGTTTGTTGCTGCAGTTACTGCATTTGTTGTTGCTGGTGTCATTTAATTTTCTGTTGCTGCTGCTGCTGAATTTGTTGTGCCTTTATAGACCGTTACAAAATTTACTGCTGCTGTTGCTGCGTTGGTGCATGTTGCTGTTGTTGTTACTGTTGTTGTTCAACTGGCTTTAGAGACTTTGAGACTTGGAGATTTTTATTGTCTCCAAATAAAGATGCGGCTTTGAAATAGCATTAAAATCAAATTCCTTTGGAGCTGGAATTGCATTCAACTGCAAAAGATCGGCGCTGGAATCATATAAAGCCACACTAATTAGTCAATGATATTGATAGTTGTAGTGGTGGCGGAAGCTCAGCATAGAGAGAAGGCACAGCAACTGGTTTCTGTGGTGGTAGAATGTGATGTTGTGGTACTGAAGCAAAAAGAAAGGAGGTCCTGACGGGCCCGATTTCGGTGGGGGTGCTGACGCAACACTGAACATCGGTGGAGAAGCTTGGTGGTGGCTGTTGCAAAGACGTTGATTGAAGCAGCTGCTGCTCCATGTGCGCCGGACGCACTAAGCTATCCTGCAACATATCAAATGTGATATGCGGTGAAATTTTTGGTTGTGCCGCTAATGCTAGTGAATTTTACATAGATAAAAATTTTTTGTTTGAAAAAATGTTTTTACAATAAAATAGAATTTAATATTATTGTCAAAAGCAGCTGTTTATTTCGTCGTGTTCAAATTCACCAATTCACCTTCGGCGTGTTCAAATTCATCAATTCACCATGTTGCTGTTGTTATGTTGCAGCCGCAGTCAATATGTCTAGACTATATTGCTTATTTTATGTTTCGATTTTATAACAAAAACGTATTCATTTTAGCTTCTGAATTTAAAGATGAATATTTGTTATCTTCCAAATAAAAGTATTTTTCATTCTAAAGAAGAAATTCATTAACTTTTAAAATTTGTGGTTTTACACTTTCGCCCTGTTTAACAAGAGTTATACAATGATCTCTATTCAATATTTCAATCGCTTTCCTAATTTGCGCAAAGCAATATCTTATTCACCAACTTAAAACTTGTTGAAAAATAATTGGTGAATGGTAAAAAGTTATTCAACACAATTTATAAGCTTATAACTAAGTTCTTCTATGTCAAGCGAAAGCTTCATTGATTAAATAAAGAATTAATGGGTTTCGTAAGCGAGAAGGTAATCAGTGATTTAAATAATCTGGATTACTCTCTCAATTGCATGTAAGCAGGATTTTGTTGGGGCTTTATGTTCAATATTTTCTTAAAATGTCACTTTTCAGTGTCTTCAGTTGACAGCATTTAAGGGTAGAATTTTAAAATCGTCAATTTAAAGAAAGAACTGCAATTTATCTTACTTTTGAGATCAACATTTTTGTGAAAAAAACATTATTAAATTTAAAAGGTCAGAATTTGTTTGAGAAGAGAACCAAAAACTGGAAAATTCTTAAAGAGGGCCAAAATAATAAAAAGTTATTCTGTACCTTGATTCTATTCCTAGTGGAAAAGTTCTGTAGCAAAAACCGGCCTGTATAAAATTAATTCCGAATAAAATAGTACTAGTACAATTCTACTATAATTTCGTACTTATTAATTCGTAGTGAATAATACCTACTCTAAATAGTACAAAACTACGTTTTTATGCAACTCTGCTGTTGGCTTTCATGCCAAGGTGGGTTTCAGATTAAAGCGGTGAGCGCTTTCAAGCGATACAACTGTTCCAGTAGAAAACCTAATTAGCGCTTTTTTTTCTATGACTGAGTTGATAAGTCAAACATCAAAAATATTGGCAAGTTGTTAAAATGCAATGCCGTGCAACATAAATTTTGACAAATAACAATGAATGCGCATGTTCTTGTAGTTTTAGAGCATATTGTTAAAATTAATACTGAATAAATAAACTTCAATGAGACAAAAATTACAATTTCCTGGTTAAGCTACCAATTTATTCAATAAACTGTTTTGCATTTCATTAATTTGACAACTATTTTGACGTTTCAAATAGCAAACTATTCAGAAGATATAACTTATTGAGAGCGCTGGATGTGGCCACTGAGTTTTCACCAGACTGCTTAAATTTAAGGAAACTGTTGAATTATGTATTTAATTAAGGTAACTGGGGAGTATGTCAAAAATTGCACTAACACATTTGTAGAGTTTATGTTGGTATTGTTGCCATTTTGACAGAAGGCTATCTCTTTCTTGCCGAAATTTGTCGAAGTTTCCCATCTCATTAATGGTATTCCCTTAACGCCTCGGAAACAGCTTAAACCTCGTAAACTGCTTAATTTTAAGAAACTGGGAAATGATGGAAATATTTTGTATGGCGATTTTTTTACGATGTTTAAGCTACAATTTCAGTGCTTAAACAATGTAAAAAAGTTTGGTTAAACTTTCGCTGTCAAACTGTCAAAACGTGTGTGGTGGTTTTTTTATTTATTTTGGCGCTTAACTTTTCCCTAATTGGCGAACATAGAAGTGGATAGTGGCAGTGCTTGAAAAAGGAAGAGAAACACTTCGACATATCGTTGGGTGCTCTGTCAGACAGTAGAACTGCTGTAATTGGTATTGGATGAGGTTAAAGATTGCCCCGAAATGTTTGGAGTAGATTAATACTGAGCACTTAAGTTTGGCAGCTTACTCAATTATTCCCATTTCAGAAACCTAGAGCAAACAGATTCTACGAACAAATTTCCGGTCGATTTATTACGGCATGATGAATAATGAAGTTATATTATTTCTAATTTTTTTATTGATCAGCTGTTTTTGACATATGCATGACAAATTTATCAGATGTCTAAAGGTGCGTTCCTTTAACAGAGGCTCAGAATTTTACGAGTTTACGAAATGGGAAATTTTGATCGTTAATGGAATACCATTATTATCTCTGTAAATCACTTTTCGTGATTTTTTAAAGCTAATTGGCTTTAATGGTCCAATTAGCCTCGCATAGCTTTTCAGCGTATGCAACGTAGATAATCGGCTGGCACATAGCAAAATAAATGGTGATTATGCAAAACATAGTCACAATAATAAATAACATGCTTCACTTCACACAACATGAAATAAATCAGCTGTTTTTGATGACATTAGTGTTAGTTGACATCTGCAAAAACAATGTACGAGGAAATGTTGCTACATTTAAAATTTCTGAATATATTAAGATTATATATTCAATTAAAAAAAAGAAGAAGAGTGAGGCGCTGGGATGTTCGGCCAATTAATAAAGACTGGACACCAAACGGATATTTCAAAAGAGTGTTCTTGAAGATGAAATATAAAGATGAAGAGCAATTCTTTATACACATTAGGATGACCCGTAGTGTTAATGATTTATTGCTAAATTTGGTTGGTATTCATCTTAAAAATCATAGGCAACGAATCGGTCCTGAAGAGCGTCTTTCGATTACACTTCTGTAAGTTATTCAAAAGTTTAATATTAATCATACATCTTAAATCTATATTTTTCAAGGTATCTGGCGCATGGAGTTTCATTCCAATGCATTGCTTGTAGCTCGTTTCTGCAACTTTTGTCACCGCAGCTCTCACAATATTTCCTCACTTTGACGCCATAATGACGTCATTCTCACTTGCCCCGTCTCTGTAATAAAATGAGAAAAGTCGGTGGCTCGTCTCGCTGGTTTCAATTCTATTTTCGTAGGAATTCAATAGCCAAAGTGTTTCTGTAAACTAAAATATTCGACTCGAGTCGGCTGAAGTTGTCACTATGTTCTGATTAGGTGAGAACAATTTTTGGTTGATAGTGCAACTTTCGATTTCAATGAAGTGGTTACAAAAACTTCTACCCGGTACAAGGTATCAACATGAATTTTTCATTTAGACTATAAATATATAATATACACAATATTATAAGTATTACGATGCATTTATTATTGAATATACAAACTTAAATATTTTATTAATGAGATTTATTCCATGATAAAAATTTGTATCACGTCATTAAGCAACCGCATGAAAAGAATACTCGGATCTGAACGCATGGATAGGGTTTGTTTTATAAATATCAACATCACTAAGTGTCAAAACATGAAAAAATTTGTTTTGTTTATTTTTGTTTATTTTTTTATTTTTGAAAAAATCAAAACAAAAAAAAAATGTCAATTGTTTCAATTTTATATATTCCCCATCACTTGTGTATCTTTCTCATCACAGAGCAATATTTTCTCACTTATTAATGCAGAAACACTAGCTTTCGTGAAAGTGAGTATTTTGGAACGAAATAGTGTGACGACAGAAAAAGTGACTATTTGTCGCAAAAGTTGCAGAAACGAGCTACTGGAGCTACAAGTTGGGCAAAACGACGGTGAGAAACATTATTTTAGAGACGTGCGAAGCGCTGTGGAGGCTCCTGTCACCAATATACGTTAGCGAGCCAACAACTTCGCGATACAAAGATATTGCCAAAGATTTTTTTAGTATGTGGAACATGCCAAACTGTGTAGGGGATATAGATGGCAAACATGTCGCTATAACTTGCCCACAGAAGTCTGGTTCCATGTTTTTCAATTACAAAAAGTTTTATAGCATCATTTTAATGGCATCATGCGATGCTAAATATACATTTACCTCGGCCTGCGTTGGAAGCTATGGCAGTCAGAGCGATGGAGGTAGTAAATGTTTCTCAACCTGTAGACTAGTGATGTAGTTTTATTAAATTTGTTTCTTTATTTTTCAAGGAGTTTTCGGCACTCTCAATTTGGACATAAGCTGCTATCGAACGGACTGCCACTGCCACCAAGTGCTCCATTATGGGTTGGATCAAATGAACCATTCCCGCATTTCCTAGTAGGGGACGCAGCTTTCCCCCTAAAAACTAATTTAATGCGGCCTTATTCCGGTTCACAGCTACCAATAACTAAAGACGTCTTCAATAATAGACTGTCGCGCGCTCGCCGTGTTATAGAAAACAGCTTCGGCATATTAACTGCCCGTTGGCGCGTGCTTCGCTCTACGATTGAATGCAGCCCAGAAAACTGCGAAAAAATTGTTTTGGGCTGCATCGCTCTGCATAATTTTATAATGTTGACGGATGCCAAACGCTGGTACTGCCCTGACGAATATGTAGACTGGGAAAACGCAGAACATATTGTGCAAAATGGGAATTGGCGGAATGATTAAGTGGATGTTGGTGGAGCACTGCATTCTATGACATCTTTTCATCGAAATGCAGCGACGGCTGCATATGAATCAAGGAACAAATTGGCAGAATTTTTTATGAACGAGGGAGCAGTTCCATTCCAGAACAGACAGCTATGAAAAATAAATATAAAAGTTGATCAACTTTTTATATTAAACCTCTTTGGGGCATTTTTTTCTATGCCTGGAAAGTGCATAGCTTAAAACCAAACCGCTAACGGCCACCTAAATGAAAGGACGATTTTTAAAACTGTTCTAATTTTATCATTTTTTAAATTATCAATTAAATTTTAAAATTTTTTAAATACTCGTTTTTTGTGGTTTTCCCCTCCCTCCGTCAATTCCAATTTTAAAAAATCCTTTTGGAATCGATTCGATTTTGGGATTGTCTTCGTTCAACTTCGGTTTTGGTGGATACTGTTCATTTGATTTTTGTTCATCTTTAAATAGCTTCTGCTCCTATGCGTTAAACTTCTTTTTATTCGTTAGTTTTTGGTTCTAGACTTCGTTTGCCTTCGGCTCATTCCTTGATTCAGATCTATTTTAGTAACAGATACAAATACCTTCCAAGTTTCATCAAAATCGGTTCATCCGTTTTGATGTGAATGAGCCAATCATAGTTGATTAAATAAGGCGCTCTCTCACGGAAGTTTTCTGGAATTTAAATAGCCTCAATTCTGTTGCAGGGTCAGGTTATCGCACGTACCAAATTTTATTAAAATCGGTAAAATCATTTTGGAATTATTGAGTCTTATCAATGCTCTACTTAAAGCGCCCTCTTGTGAAAGTTTTGGAATTTTGTATAGCCTATGTTTTATTTTGAGAGCATTTGAACCTTCGTACCAAATTTCATTGAAATCGGTGTAGGCGTTTAGAAGTTATTATATAGTGCCACGCCCACATACATCCGCCCACTTTTTTACACCCCCTATGTTCTTTCTCTCTATCAAACTTACTTGGTGTCCAAATTTCACCTCAATCGGATAAACGGTGCGCGATTTTATATGTAAGAAGATATATATAAATAGAGATAATAAAATAAAAAAATGTATACTTTTGTGAATTTTATTTATCACAAAAATATTTTAACAATTGAAGTTAAATGACTAAAATAAAAAAAAATTGGGATCATTTCAGATCATTTGAGATCATTTGAGAAATAAAAAAAATAGTTCATTTATAATAAAAATACAAAAAAAAAATCAGTCTATTAGCTCAAAACCGACTGAAGCTTCTTCATTCTCTAATTTAAACGCCATAGCCAAGTCCGTCAACTTTCTTATGGCATTTGTTTGAACTCTGATGCTCATACCAGAGACAGTTGCCACAATCATTTGGCCAAATGCTTCCACTGCAGTGTTCCCCTTTTGCTCCTCCTTGTTGCATAGCGCTTTATATGACTGGCATGCCTCTCGAAACTCATCCTCGAGATCAAAGTCTGCAGCTGGTCTGCGCGTTTTGGCTCGAGATGACGAGGGCGTTGCAGCTGCCTCCTCAGCAAAACAAACATCTGGTTGCGGTGTTGGTGACAGGAGTGGCGACAGCTGTGATGATGAGCTGGCTGAGTTGTCGCATATATTTATAGTGCATCTGGTTCTACAAAAAGAATTTAACAATGTTAGTTTCAGCTTGAAAGTGTTTTTATTGCTAAGAAAATAACAAATGATTTGACAAAAATCACCAAAGAGTTTTTAAATATAAGAATTTTTCTTCATTAGTAGCAAAACCACACAATATTTTTATTAAATTCACAATTTTTAGAAACAATTTCTAAGATTGTGTACATGGAAAAGATCACTTTGCCTAACAAAAATTTTAACAGAAAAACACTTTAAAATTCAAAACTATTTGATGTATTTGCACGAATTTTTAAATGATATTTAATACATACGGTCTCGGCTTTACATGCTCTTTAAGGAAGCTCAAAGCGCCATACAAAGACCAGATTTCACTGTCGGACGTTCCACTTCCGGATGGTGCGTTCATTCGCTTGGACTCCCTGCTGAAACGTTCGCGCAAACTCGTCCATCTCTTTTTGCACTCCTCCTCTGCAACGAATTATAACATATCGAATCATAACATTTATTAAAAGAATGCATGCTGTACTAACCTGTTGCTCCCAGCTGTTGAGCTATATTTGCCCAGGCCCTTAATTTCTTGTCGGGAAACCGGTAGCCAATGCAGAACTTGTTATAAAGAATTTCCTGCCCTCGTACAAGTTCAATCAACATTTCATCGTCCATTTTTTCTAAATATAAAACAACTAGCAATACCCGGCGCGCGTTGCTACGCCTTAGGCCACGTGCATAGTAAACGCCGATTCAGACTGCCTGCCTGTGTGCGCAGAGTGTGTGTAAAAGCGAGATAGATAGATATTTGTATCTCATTTGTTCACACAGATTTCAGCCTGCCTGTCTGTCTGAATCGGCGTTGAAAATGCACGCAGCCTTAGACAAACACATGTACTTCATCTGTGACTTCAGAACCTATTCGATCAAAAATGTAGCTTGTAGGGGAAGGTGCACCCACTTGACCAAAGCTCAGACCAGTTTTCTATTAGAAGGACATTACCAAATGGCAACTCCATTCGGAATTTCACTGATCAGCGATTTTTATTTCCAATGCTATTTGCTATTAAAAATTTGGCTTGTATGGGCGGAGTCACACCCCGTTTTCCAATGCCCGTGCTATATTTCTTGTCGAAAGACCTTTCCAAAAATAAAATATATACTGAGTTTAAATATTATGAAACATTAAGTACCACAGCTATTCGATATTAAACATTTAAACTATGTTGATGGTGCCACGCCCCATTTTCCAATGCTTGCTGAATTTTTCCAGTGGATGGACACGACTAAATGTTATATTCCTTCCGAGTTTCACAAATTTGTGACTTATGTTTCTTAAATTATACTGAAAAGTTTGAATGCCTTAAAAGTGTCACGCCCCTTCTGCAACGGCTTTAAAATTTTACCAGTAAAACAACACGTGAAAATTGAGGTCGAATGCAGAATTTTGGAGCTGTGCAACATGTAATTCTAAAGCTATTCGATATCGGTGCCAAACTTCACAGGAGCGCTCTCCAAACTTTGCTAGAGTTTCCCTGAAAATTTCATAACAATTGGTTTAACGGTTTTGAAGTCTACTTGTACATACAATCATTTTAATATACAAAGAAGATGTTAACAGCTCGTTTAAAATATGCTTAACTAACGCATCCTTTAAACACTAAAATTTGCGTCAAACATACGTTTTCGATGCGTTTTACATGCGCTGCGTAGCTTATGCCAGGCTGTCTAATATAATGGAAAACCATTCAAAAGTTGAATTATAATATTAAGGTTCAACTAAAACTACCGGAGACCAATGCAAATGCATTATTTATAATGCTATTATAAAAAAACAGAGAAACCAACCAACTTGAGACCCTCCTCCTTTTTGAAATCGGTTAAAAATAAAAAATATGCTTTGCACACCAATCACAATAACTCTTTTAATGTGCAACATTTATTAACGCGCGAAATAAAAAAAATTTTAGGCTTCTGTTTGGAACAAAATCGAAAATCAAACTAAATTAAAGAAGTTATATTGGTATTCCTCTACATTTATGGTCATCATTTTGTTACAACTTCATTTCATAGTACCAACCTATTTGATTTTAAAAAAGACGTTGGAAAATAAAAACAAAAATTATTTTCTGATGCGTCCAATATAAACCTATTGAAAAGTTTAAAGGAAATCTATTTTATAAGGTTGTATGCATGAACATAATTTCTGCGCAGATGAACACAAACAATGACATATCAATGCGACATATCAGATCGTACTGAGATCCTCTGAGAAGCATTTGAGCATATGCAATGGAATATTTGTATACTGAAATAACTACAACAATAAAAAATTTCATCCCCCATTTCATTGTAAGATTTTAATATATTTATATTTCTCTCTGAGCAAGAAGTTGACTGCAAATAAAGTAGCTAGTGTTGCCATAAAAACAAATTTTAAATCTGAACTATTGTATAAAGCTTTCAATCCGTCGAGATTGCGTTATTTTCGATGAATAACAAACATTTGCAATAAATAACAAAATAATAATTTGGTTATATATCAGGCATAAGAGGAAAAAGATTTTTTGACTGTAAATATGTATAAACAATTCAAGTCTGAAAACCATAACATATACGATGTCAGATTGTTGGCAACACTGCTCAAGAGACCAAACTGAGAGCAACTCCCGACACAACATGGCAGCCGTGCTGTGTGCTGAGTTACTCTCACAGCCATAGCTTAAGCATTGGTTTTCTGCTGCTTGTTGTGCTGCTTGTGCAGCATTAGCATGAATTAAAACACATGAATTCTTAAATAATTAAAGAAAAAGTTTTGTAAAAAACGTAGTACCCTATTTTAATTTCGCTAATCATAGCAATTGAATAGTGAAAAAATTATAAAAATCGGTTCAGCGGTTATTGAGAACACGTCGCCGCAAATCCGTGAGTCTCCTTTTATATAATAGTATAGATAAAAATAAGTGTTATTTGATAAAACGATTTTATTTCAATAAACTTACCGCACTTGGTCAAACAATTAAAATTAATTGAGAAGAGCTGTTTGGGCAAAACGTCAAATGCATAGAAATACACAGAAATCAAAACAAAACAAAACTTCTGTGTTTATCTAAGTATTCAGACATGATTTTCTGTTTTTATCTGAGCATTGCCATGCGTTGTCATGTTGTGCACAACCAGATACAAGCAAATCCCATGAAACAGATTTTCATGTGACACTTGTTAAGCCATGCAGTGCCAAGCTATGCGAGGCTAATTGGCCCATAATTCTACACGACATGACATGGTCTTAAGATATGTCAAAAAAGTCGTCACAAATTTTATATCACTTCGTGTGAAAGCTCGGCATGATTAGGATTTCCGGGGCGCCGCGATTTGAAAGTCTTTTCTGGTAGAGAACAACAAAAAAATATGATTCACCGAACAAAAAATCGATAGCTCTATTAGTTATAGAGTTATCGATTTTTAAAAAATATTTTTGTTAAAAGATTTCAAAAAAACATCTATATCTTTGGCATTACTCAATGGATCTTTAAGATTGGTATGTCATTTGAAAGGTCATTAAATGACCTTTCAAATAAATATAATAAAAACATCATTGTTACAATATTTTTAGTTTTATAAGCGAATTTATTCAAAAGTTGAATTTTTTAATAAAAAGAACCGTTATTTTCTAAAAAATTTACGTTATTAAGTTACTAAAAATATATTTTTTTTGAAAAGCTTACAGCTAGACCTTTTGTTTGATATACAATAATATGCACGTTTTTTTTTAATTTCACACTATATTACTTAAAATTGGAATTTTCCAATTCTTTTGTCAGTTAAAAAATCTGTCCAAAAAATTTTCTATATTTTTGCCAATACCCAATGTATCTTAAATTTATCATTAATGCTTTTTTTTGGCAAATGGTCATAAAAATCGCAATTGACTGTAACAACATTTGCATTCGTTAATGGCTTAAGCATATATCAATTATTCAATTTAATACAATGGAAACCAATGTCCGAAACTGATCGACTACAAATTACAAATTTTTTTTCACTGGCTCGAAAATCCCGTTAATTAATATAAATTAGAGATTTAACGGATATCCGGTTACCATCCAGTATACCAGATATCCGGCTTAAATTTACTATTAAATTTTTTTTGGACATTAACTGAGAAAGTGCGAAAAAGCTGTAATAGCTGAAATTTAGTGTTATTGAATTTAAAACTGCTATATTAATATGAGCTTCTTTATTATTGTGCTATGGTTGTAGCATGTCGAATAAGAAATATATTTAGTTTGTTAACAACCAGCCAATGGACCCACTATCCGGATGCCGGATATTCGGTCATCCGTATTGCTGCTCGACGGATATCTGGTATCCGGCCAAATCACTAATCGTTAAATCTCTAATATAAATAGTATAGCTACAATGTTGCCCTAATAACAATTGTGTATTGTATTGGTGATATTCAAAAATATGGAAATAAGAAAGCAAAACATGTAATATTATGTTCACACTGAGATCAAATTATGTAATTTCGAGCTTTTGTGTAATTTCGACTGAAATGATCTAAAAACTATGGTAATTTCCCATACAATTTGTTGATTTGGAAATTACCTCAAACAAGGTAATTTCGTTGAAATTACTCACGAAATAAGGCAAGAATGCACTTGCAACCCTGAAATCTGAATATAGTGTGGATTAAACACAGCCTTTTTGTGACGTATTAACAATCTTGTTATCCATTTCAGCTGAGCCGTCAAAATTATACATGACACATGATAATGGCCACATTCAGATACTTAATTTTTTGACCCTTCGGGTAGCAACCCATTCAGTGTAACTTGGGTGAGCAATGTTTTCAATGAATTTAAGTTGTAAAATTGATAAGATGTACGGTTATGTGCGAAATAGTTTATCAAAGTTACTTTGAGTAAGAATTTTCTATTTTTAATTGAACATTTAAGTTGGCAACTGTTGAGTATGCTGAATGTGGCCAATAATGAATTGACAAAAATAAATCAAACGTCAAACGAAATTATCTCAGCCCAGTGTGAACACTTTTGTACAATTTTGAAATTATCTCACGAAATTACCTAATTTGATCTCAGTGTGAACATAGTATAAGGTAAATATGAGTGAAATAAACAACTTTCCGTTCAAGGGCAAATCATTGTATCATAAAAAAACACCACGAAAATTCAAATAAATCATATATATTATATACTAAATGAAAGACAAATTTTCAGGTTTTAATAATTTACTCTTTATAATTCATAGTAATAACGGTGATTTTTTAGAAAATAACGGTTTTGTGTAAGAAAATATTCTTTTATTGCATAAAAATACCTATAAAATAAAAAGGTTTTCAACAGATTTCAGTCATTTGAAATTTTTCTAAAAGCCATATATATAATCTTTTAAATCAAACCGAAATCATTAATATCGGTTATATATTTAGAATAATAAAACCAATTTTCTTCATAGACCTTATAACAAAAAACAAAAATTAAAAAATCGATAACTCGAAAACAAATCGATTAATCAACTTTTCCTTCAAATCGTCAAATCGTGGCGCCCCGGAAATCGTAATCTCCCCGAAAGCTCAAAAACAGAGTCTTGTGATAATGTCTTGCGACATTTTTTGAGACATTCATTTCTATTTTCGTAAGACTTTCCATGTGACAAAGGCTTGATTTAAAAAATAAACGAAGTGAGCTGTTTTCATATATGGCGGAAAACTTCTTTCATGCAGTTTTATATAATGCAAGTTTTTAATAAAATTCTTAGATAATTTACATTATCTTTAATGTAAAATATTTTATTTATTTCAGTTTTAATGCTTATTTCAGGATTATTTATTTACTAGTTTTCCCGTCAAAAATGTCGGGCCCGGTTTTCCGGAAGAAAAAAGCATGAAATATTGACTTTCTTTAAGCTGAATTAGAAATCAGCGATGGTCACATATTCGAATTTAAATTGTGCAAATACCAATTTTTGGTTCTAAATATTTATTAAATACCTTAAAGTTAAAACGGAAACCATAGTAGGTGCGACGAAATATGTTTCAAACATGTTTATAAAACTGAAAATTTCAAAATGAAAAATATATAAAATTTTTTTGAAATTTCAATTATTCACAAAACAAAATTGCCTAAAAATATGCTACGAAATTTTTCAAAAAAATCAAGCGTTCCGCACTCACATTTTACGGAATTATGTTATAGTAATTTCAGGATTTCTACAGCAGAAGTCCTTAAGCCAAATCTTTTCCACAGTCTCTTTGCAAAAGCCATGCACGGATCCACAGTGTTCTATATCTTTTCTTTTTCCCCTTTTGTTGCTTTTTAATGTTTTCTTTTTTCTTTTTCTAATGGGAAGAACCAGCTTAAAGTGGGAAGTTCATTCACTGCATATGCATATGCGTCCGTCTATTCGCTGGTTTAATTTTCGCACGTAAATTTTGGCAGAGTTCAATGGTTGCGTCTTACGTTCAGAGCAAGCAAGGGCTGCAACATTATAAAACAGTTTGTATGTTCTTAAAGTCATATTTCTTAATAATTTTCATCATTTTTACACAAAATACTCAACGTAATTTCATTTCTAATCATAAAAATTCAAATTCGAAGTATTAAACAGGTCCTTTGAAGTATTTGAAGTATTAACAAATTAACAGCAAAAAAAATCTAAGACATTTTAAATTTGTAAGATTTATGTACAAGTACTATCCCTGAAAGTAATTGCTTATGATTCGTTACTTTTGTTTCTTCTCGCTTTTTGTTATAAGTAACGAGCTGTCAAAAAACCTAATTTATGATATGCAATGATATGCAGTGAATGAACTTCTTCCTTATCCCGCGTTTCCATGCTATCTTATACGATCTTCCACAATCACATTTTTTGTAAGAAAGAATAAGCATGTGATCCCTATCTTGTGGATCTAATGTTAGTGTGAATCAGACATAAAGTTTCTATTTTTATAGCATGTGATATCCTCTGTTATTTCATGAGATACTAGAAGATAGAAAAAGTTCAAAATTTTGAACTTTTACCATAAAGCATAGTACTCTGTTCGGCTTCACGTGAAATTCCACTCTAATCTCCATACAAAAAATGACAGCTGTGAAACAACCGTGAACATTTCACAACTTTTTCATCAAAGCTGTACTATGCTTCGCTGCGGAAAATCTGGTACTATATTCCGCAATATGCATCTAGCAACATTGTTTTCACGGCAATTTAATTGAAACGACCATTTATTTCGCCGTGAAAAGTGACAATTGCCATTTCATTTAAGAAAAAAGTGCAAGCAAAAGAGCAATGTTTCTAATTAAAATTATATTTTTGTACTATTTCTAAAGTTTTGCAATTAATAATTGCAATTGTTGGAAATTGTAAATACGGATGCGCCCTTCCGCGGTGTTGGCGGTAGCAAAACTTCGCAGCTTGCAGACTGCCATAAACTAATGACTTTTTCTGCTTCACAACAGAGGACATGCATACTTGTCTAAATATTTATTTTGTATTTATATAATCACATATATGAAAATTAAAGAACTTAAACGATTTTTTGCTTTTCCTCTAATAAATTGTGACTGTTTATTTACATGTTGTCAAAATTTTCGCGCAACAAATAAATGGCTGTTGAAATTTCAGTGAAATTTCAGTGAAATTTCACGCAATCGAACATAGTAATAGGCTTAAAAGTGTATCACATGCAAATATTTTAAAAACCGGCTTTATAGCTACATGGCGTTTTTAATTTTGAATGACATTTCTAAAAATAATATAAATAATATTATAAATTCAACAAACGACAGCATTAAATTGCAGAGGGTAATTGCAGAGAGTAAGTTTGTAACAGTTCCTTTCCACATAAAAAGCTTATCTATTCCTTTTCCGCTAGATTGTCGGCAATCTATAGAAGAGCAATTGCTGGATCGCAAGCAAAAATCACGCAACTTCTTGAAGTCTTGCAAACTGATTTCACTCTATTTGCCACTATGAAAATCCACAGGCGCCAACTCAACGATGCATGGCTACGTATGAACGATACTACGCCAGTGCAAGGAGCTGGTGGTGGTCCAAGAACAGAATACGGGGTTGTTTCTGAGGCAGAACAACATCAGCAGCAGAAACAACAACATCAACAAGAACAAATACAACAGCTTTGCGCTGGCTCGTACCCGTTTTGGCAGCAACATCACTGCTTGTTTCTGCATGTTCATTGGACCTTGGCTCTTCGAATTTTTTTTTTTTTGATTCGCCAAGGGAGTGTGGAATCTCATGCATACGTATAGCCTGTACTATACGCATGCACGAGTCACATTCTAAAATCTGTCTGGATCAACCGGAACAGACAGAATTTACCTACGTAGATCCCAAATTTAGATACCAAAGCCATGGTCTACACGCCGAAAATTGGCCCGTTGGTGGTAGCTCAAGCAATAGTGGTGATGTTAACGACTATTAATAGCAAATCTTAAGCAAATTGAGATAACTATTTTTATAATTGAAACTATGTAAACAAACAACAATAAAATAAATGAATATTAAAATTAATGCATAAAGGCACTCATAGTTTTATAGCGTTTTCTTTTCTCAAAAATTTTTGAATTTTTTCTGCCCTGTTTGATTTTTTTGGATTTTTTTCGTTCTTCTCTCAAATAAAATTCTGACCTTTGAAATTGAATAGTGTTCATTTCTCGAAAATTTTGACCTTAAAAGTAGAAAAAATGCAGAATTACTGCCCTGTCTACTTTGACGGTTCGAAAAATTCTGACCTGAAATGCTACCAACTGAATAAAAAAATAAATGACTTATGTGGAAAATAGTTAACGTTACCATTGAAAGTTTAGAATAGATTGAGCTCTTCTGCGGAAAACGCCAACATTTTTCTATGATAAAAAAAAAATTTATTTAGCGGGAAAACATTTTTGAATTTGAAGTTTTAAAATTTTTTTTTATCTTGAATTCTTTTGAAGTTTTTCAAAAAGGGTGCCAAGTCGAAAACATTAAAAAAAAATTTTGCTTTTTTTGTGATCTATTCTCAGCCAAAAACAGGTCAGAATTCTGTGAGTTCAGGTCAAAATGAAAAAAATACTGCATCTCCAGAGGGCAGAATTTTTCGTTGAGAAAAGAAAACGCTATAAGTCTTTCAGTAAGTTTGGTTCAATGAGGGATCAATTCCTCAAGACTTTTTTTTTGAGAAAAAACGAAAAAATTAAAAGTTTTTAAAAATTTATTAATTCTAAATATTGCACACCTCATATTTACAATTACTTACACCATTATTACAGTAATATTATTGCAATACTTTAGCATATTTATTTATTAAAATATGTTGCACACACTAACATAATTTAGCAACACTTATTCATAATGCAAACTGCATTTTTATTGAAATATTTTAACACTACCAACATATTTAGGAGCTAAATCATGCTCAATTTCTTGAGTATTCCAAGCTCCTGTCAACAGCTGCATTTCGCTACTAGCAATGAGTTGCATTTTGGTACCATTTCTAGCAGTGGCAAACTCCACACAAGATCATGTTCTAGCACTCGTCATCGGCGCCAGCTCTTTAGTCTAAACTTGGTTGGAGAGGCGGTGGCAGTCATCGAACAGTGCTAGTGGTACCAATGCCACAGCTGCAGCTGCTGCTGGCGATTCCACCGCTGCATTAAAGTACTACAGCTAAAGGTTATCTCGCGCAGTTGATATCGATTGACATTTTGCTAACATTATAACTTTTCTTCATCAGAAATTTAATGGGCTCTTGAGGGAAAATGTATCAGTAGAGAGATATTTTCTTTGCCTGAAACTGAAGACATTTAAACTTATAAACAAATTAATATAAGATTAAACCAAATTTCTTTAAATTACTTGTAGAGACTTCGCAAATATCGCTTGAAAAATTCAATATTTAGCAGTAAGCTCAGCAGTTTAATAATTTAAAAAAAATATTTTCAAAATTTTGAATAAAAATAATATGTTTATTTTTTTTTGTTTAGAAATATGACAAATGTCAAATTTTTATACCAAAAACTATATGTATCCATCTCGCTCATTATAGCAAGTGTTTTGTGATATGGGATAAGATAAGATACTGAAAGATCACATAGAAACGCGGCATTAAGTGCCGAGTGACAATCAGTGCTTTCAGCAGAAAATTGGCTACGTACCTGCTCCACAACTTTACGGCTGAATGGTATGTAGCACAAACCGCTCACACCACATGTTCTCTGAGCGGTCGCCATCTTAGGTAGCGAAAATATTTTATACTTCCTCGGTTGAGCGGTTAACGCTCACTTCATTTTGACAGATGAACAATCAGTTTGTTGGCACTTAAAATAATGCCGCGGTTCCATGCTATCTTCTATGATCTTCTACTATCCCATATAACAAACTTTTGCTATAACGAGCGAGGTGGGTATATGACATGGTTGCTATAAACGTTTGACATTTGATTTGACAAATGTTAAGATTAAAAAAATGTTTCTCAAAAACTTTCAAATATGATCTACGTTTATAATAAATAACTGCTTTAGATTCAGCAAGATATATTTTTATTCCTTCACATGAGACATAATATACACTGCTTTTTAACAACTTTAATAGAATTTCATTGCGTTTTGCTATTGAGGCTCTGATAGCAGTAGATGTAGTTGACGTAGCTGCGCTGCTTATTGCGCTTGCATCAATGAATAGTTTAAAAGCAGCAGCAACAACGTTTCATTTTCAATGATGGAGCCATAGGGTGTTGAGGTGTTTGTTGTTTAAAGTCCAGGCTGCTGTCTTAGCGCTGCTACCGTTGACACTTCCATGGCGATGGCCGACTTTTCATGCAGGAATAGGTGTGACATCTAAGTTCAAGATTATTTTTGGGCTGTGGTCGTTGTCACTGGATGCGCTCATGGAATCTCCAAATAGCAGCAATATATTGCATATATATCTGATTAGAAAATCCAGCTACTGATATGCCCTGCAGTTGTTATTAAAAAATTAAGTTTCAATTTTTATTTATTTTATTGTTGTTTGTTCTTATCAATTATTTTAATTATAGAAAAACTAATATTAAACTTGTCGTAATAAATGATGTTTGAATTATGTGCAACGAGTAGACGTGTTTCATCAGTGTCTGCAATTTAAACGTTTTTTCGCTGGCATTTTTAATTAAACTAGTTTAGTTTTTGTCACCATCTATTAAATATAATCTGCCGTGTCGATACATATTTTCATTTTAAACAACTTATAAAGTCTGTCGATCTTTTTTAAATTTAAATAAAAATACAAAAATGTCGAATGTAACAAAAACACACGAAGTGCTGCAATAAATCGCAAACCTGCAGCTCCGGTGACCCCTCTCGGTACTTCCAGCTCGCGATCGGATGACTCATCGACTGCAACTACACCTACTCTCTCGGATGCTAGTTGGAACATCAAGCTGAACTGCATTCGAGAAAGCATTATTGACCAGCTAACTGAAGCAATAAATGCGTCTGAGGGTAGAGTGATGCAGAGAATTGGTGAAGTAACTGCAGAGCTAACCAATATAAAGTCTACCATTAGGAGTGTTATAGAGCGAGTTACGATGGTTGAGGCGGCATGCGCTGAATTAAGTGTGCTAAAAGAAGACATCATGGAATTAAAAAAAGACAAGGAACAGCAACAAAACAACAATATAAGGGAACCCCCTCTCTCTTCAATGCTGGATGAGAAAATAAGAGCGCTTACAACACAAGTAGAGTCGTACGAAAATGATGCTGTTTCTTCTGACGTCATCATTAACGGAGTCTCCTTTGTTCCCAATGAGAACCTTGCTGATATGTTTGACAAGATATGCTGTCTGATAAAATGTAACCAAGTAAGGCTTAGGAATATTTTTAGAGTACGCGCCAAAAACAACAACAACAAAAATTCAGCAATCGTTGTTAAACTTTCTTCTGCGTATGACCGAAATCACTTGTTTAAAGCTGTCTCTGTTTTTCGCAAAACCAACAAGCGACAGCTATTACTCAGCGACATCGGATGTGGTGGAGGTGGGTCACTTTATTTGAACGAAGGTTTGACCAAAACAAACCGCGCAATATTGCTTTATGCAAACCAACTAAAGCGCGAGAGCCGGTTTGTTGCTGTGTTTACATTGCGTGGTAATGTTTATGTAAGAATATCTCGAGATGGTGAGGCGAAACTAGTCCATAACAAAGAGCACGTTGATTGCATTGCTGAAGCATAAAGCTCGTTATTTTATTGTTTTTATTTGTTAAAAGTATTTATAAAATGTTAATCTGCTTATATATAAGCATCTGTTTATCATTCACTTTAGTTCTAATTTCATCTTTCTCACTATCTTTAGCAATCTTTTTTTCTTATTTCTCACTCCTTTTCATTAATTGTCTCTTTCTAAATCTATTTTATTCGTTGGTTTTTATCTTCAATTTGTTTAAAGCTTCTTCGTTTCTTGACAAAACCTGACACATTCTGATGGATTGTCTATTGGTGCTAATGACAATTATAAAGCTTTAATTAATGTTTTATGTAATCAGTGTAGTGGTTTAAATGTGATACATTTTAATGCACGTAGCTTAAACGGAGCTAAACTTGATCAGGCTAGATATATTTTAGAAAATTCGCCAGTTGATATTGTGTGTGTTACTGAAACCTGGTTCAAGAGGGATATTCCTGATTCTTTTTATAATTTAAATGGATTTAGACTTTTCCGAAATGACAGAAATGAAAGAAGGGGAGGTGGTGTTGCTGTTTATTGTAAGTCTAGTTTAAATGTTAAGTTTGTGAATAAATGTAGTGATGTTTGTGAATTTATTAATGTTAAAATTTTTGATAATCATAAAAAAAACTTAGTCTCTTGTGTATACAACCCTAATAGATGCATTAGTCCTGAAAATTTTTTTTCTGATCTTTCTACAAAAATCATTGACTATGATTTTTTTTTTGTTTGTGGTGAGTTTAATATTAATTTGTTACGAAATGACTCTGCTACAAAAAACTTTTATTACCTGTCGTCGTTGAGTGGCTTTAAAGTTGTGAATTGTGATATTCCCACTCGTTATATGCAAGATTGTGAGCCTAGTCTGCTTGATGTTTGTTTGGTCTCTGATGTTTCTTATGTTCTTAAATTTGATCAAATGAGTTTTTTGTCTGATCATGACTTACTTTTTTGTTGTCTTAATTTAAATCTTAATAAAAATCCACAGGCTTGTTTCTCATATCGTGACTACAAATCAATAGATTTCTCTGCTTTAAGTCATGAATTATTGGGTATGAGTTGGACGGACTGCTGGTTTTATAACTCGGTGGATGATAAGCTTAGAGTCCTCATGAATCAATTAAATGCCCTGTTCGGCCGTCATGTACCCTTACGATCAATTCAAATTTCTAATAACTCATGTCCTTGGTTAACAAATCGTGTATTGATTGCTATTAAAACTAGAAATAAACTCCACTCTAAATGGAAGCATAATCGAACAAACGAAAATTGGGACAACTACAGGAGAGCTCGAAATTCAGCTTCACTCATGGTTAGACAAGAAAAGGCAAATTTCTTCAGTTCTAAATTCAATTCAGGCTTAAACTCAAAACAATTATGGCAAAATATAAAAAAATATAGAGTGTTCAGCAAGGAGCCTAGTGTCTGTAATTTGGATCCAGACTTGCTTAATAGTTTCTTTTTGGCTAATGGGTGCCAAAGTTCTTCTCGGGACATTTCTTCAAACAGGACACATACAACTGATTTTCCCTTGCCCTCTTTTGAATTCTCATCCGTCACTGAAGATTATGTGGCCAAATGCATAATGAAAATTAACTCAAATGCAGTAGGAATTGATGAAATGCCCATTAGATTTATAAAATTAGTTATTCACTTTATCTTAGCGCCCCTCACTCATATCATCAATCATTGCATTACTTGCTCCCGTTTCCCAGACTTATGGAAAATTGCCACGGTCATGCCTGTGGCTAAATCTACTTCTACTTCTGATCCCAAAGATTTCAGACCTATAAGTATACTCCCGGCTCTTAGTAAGGTTTTTGAACGAATTATGTCCGATCAAATTTCTAATTACTTAAGTATCAACAATCTTTTATCTCCTTTGCAGTCTGGCTTTCGCTTGGGTCACAGTTGCTCGACAGCAGTAATGAAAATTATAGATGACATAAGAATATCATATGATAACAATCTTATAACTCTTCTTTGTCTCATTGATTTTTCCAAAGCTTTTGACTCTGTTAACCATAATCTGCTTTGTTATAAACTTAAACATATTTTTTATTTTAGAGACAGTGCAGTCAAACTTCTATCCAATTACCTAGATAATAGAATGCAACGGGTCAAAGTTGGTAATAATTGTTCGTCCCTTTGCACTATTTCTGCTGGTGTTCCCCAAGAGTCTATTTTGGGTCCCTTACTTTTCTCTATTTTTTTAAATGACGTCTTCTCTGTTTGTAAATATGCAACCGTTCATGCGTATGCTGATGACATTCAGCTCTACCTCTCTCGACCCACTGGTCTTTTAGAAGACTTAGCTTATAGATTAAACTATGATCTGGCATTGCTTAACAAGTGGGCAGTCACCAACTTTCTTTTTATTAATCATATAAAATCTAAAGTGCTGCAAATTGCAAGGAATGACTCATGCTTTGTGGATATTCCACCCTTGTTTATAGGTACTGATAAATTGGAAGTTGTGAATAAAGTGAAAAACCTTGGTTTCATAATAAACTCTAGCCTTACTTGCACTGATCATATTAATTACATTATAAGTAAAATCTACGGCACCTTGCGTTATTTACGCGTTTCTTCAGACTTTATCGATAAATTGCTGTTGTTGTTGTGTTGTTGTTGTTTTTGCTGCTGCTGCTGGTGTTGATGTGCTGCAGAAACAACCCTTATTCTGTTGGCGCTTTGCTGCACATAAACGTTGTTGACACGCGCATTAAGTGAACTACCGCCTTGTGTGAACGTTAGCTGTTGACAGGGTGCTGCTGCGGCTGCATTTGTACTGCTTACCATGTTTAACAAGGAAGGTCCTAAACCAACACCAGCTCCTTACAGTGGCGGTGTATCGTTGATACTCAGCATTGAGCTGGCGCCTGTGAAACTGCATTGTGGCAAGCAGAGCGAGTCAATTGACATGACAGCAAATAGTTGAGCGTTTTTTGCTTTAATATTGAGCACTTCTTGTTCCTTAGAGCGATGACGACCTAGCGGGAAAAGGAATAGTTTAACTTTCGACTTGGAAAGGAACAGTTAAAAACTTTCTCAAAATTTCAAAATTTTGAACTTTTTCTATCTTCTAGTATCTCATGAAATCACATGCTATAAAAGTAGAAAATGTTTGCCTGATTCGCACTAACATTAGCCAATCCCACAAGATTGGGTTGGCATGCTCATTCTTTCTTAAAAAATGTGATTGTGGGTGTTGATGTGTAATTAATCAATTTATTTCTAACTTCCAAAATTTTACTACCAGGCGGCGCCTTTCGCTGTCCTAAAAATTTATCTCTTTAAAATTATCTTTCGTTTTAAGTTTTTCCGCTACCAAGCCTTCAAGCTATGAGTAATTATATTTTGAAGTCACTTTTCGTAAAGCAGTCAAATTGGTAAGAATAAAGTTTCCGCACATAATTTACAAATCACTTACTCTTTCTTCCTTTTCCTTCATTGTTCTTTATTGCATATATCGATGGTTAAGCTCACTAAAGTGTTAAGTGAAAAATTTCAAATGTTCAGGAACGTCGATTTTGTTTTTAAATTTCAATACATCTCAATAAAAAACACTAATTTTAACTGTGTACTGACACGCATTCACTGGCTATGCATTTTCAATAAATTTACACAAGATAGATATTAAATTGATTGATTAAAAAATGCAGTTAACCTATTTTTGTTAAAAAACTTATTTTAACTGTGTACTGACACGCATTAAAGCATAATTTTACACAAGGTAGATATTATAATGATGGGTTGAAAAATGCAGTGATGCAATGATAAATTTACACAAGGTAGATATTATATTGATGGATTGAAAAATGCAGTTAACCTATTTTCGTCAAAAGGTCACTTATCACTTTAGTGCGCTTAGCCATCGATATATACAATTGGTTGAGATTTCTCTTTCGAATTCTTTTCTCTTTTTCAACTGCTAGAACAAACATTTGGTAAATTCCGAACCGCATCCATACCACCTGAAAAAACCTTACGTCCAAGAAAAGTTATAGATTTATTCCAAGCTCCAGGAAATTCATTCCAAGCTCCAATAAATTTACTCTGACCTCCAAGAGATTAATACGAGATCAGAAGAGACTCAGCGAAACGTCCAATCTCTCAACAACTGACATACTCAAACAGGTGCGTTTGCATTTTTTTATATACTATTCTATCAGTCTTAGTGCATTATTTAAAGCGCACGGGTCATTAAAATCGCGAAAATTTTACTGATAAAGTTTTCGGTAAAGTAAAAATTTCAGTAAAGTAAAGTTTTTTAAGTTAAAATGTTAACAAAAAAAAACTATTAGTGAAAATTTTGCCAAAAATATCAAGTAAAAAAAAAAAAACGAAAAAATCTTCCATCTTCAAAGGTATGTGCAAATTTTTTAACGAAATTATTTTCCTTAATAATTTTTATACACCCGCATGTAAAATATGCATGTAAATGATTATAAATTTTTAATTTAAATTAAATTTTTAAATAAATTTCTAGCAAATTTGCATGACATTACGGTAGAAAACATATATGCATACATACATTGACATATATATGTCTAGTGTAGGAAAAAATAGATAATAAAAGGGCCACGATAATGAAAGGTCAACGACACAACATTGCTGCTGAGAAAAAAAAGAATTAAAAAAAAATCAACGAACGCAACATTAATACCGGCTTACCTTTTACTCTTTTGCACGAAGAAATTATAGTTAATAATTGATTATTTATGAGAAAAATATGTGTCAAATATTTTTTGATTGCGATAAATTTTATTAACACTGAGAAAAAATCATACATACTTTAAAATTTAACAAAAAATTTTAAAATAGAAATTTAAAGCCTTTGCATTTCTACAAAACAAAATTTAAAATAAGTGTGTGTAATTTTTAACTACCTATAAACTCCTTTCTTTTTTTAAATTTCTCTTATTATATCTTTGAAAAACAAACAAAACTTTGAATACAATGACAATATTTTAATTTTTTGAATAGGTTTGACAAATATCGAACATATGATAAAATAAAAACTAGCTAATTAAATCTTAAATTATTTCAAATGCAAAGATAACAAAAAAAAAACAAACACAAACTTTTTGGCATAAAAAAAATAATACTTCTTTTCTTTTCTTCTACTTCATCTGCTATTCTCCGCAACATTCCAGCTTGTACTTTTTTAAAATTTGCAAGCATCAAAGAGTTTGGTTTGTGGCAAAATTCCAGTTTTAACCACAAGACTCTCCGCAACATTCTCCGCAACATTTTCCGCAATGGTCCGCTAGTACTGTTTTAAAAGTTGCAAGCATCAAAGAGTTTGATTTGTGGCAACATTCCAGTTTTAACACTGTTTTTTCTTAGCTTGATTACGATAGTCCAGTTTGAGTTAAAGTTACCCATTGGTTTCCATTGCAATATTTTACAGTCAAGCAACAAGCTGACAATCAACATTTTAAAATAAATTTTTAAACATTTTATTTAAAAAAAAAAATATGATACTAAAACTAAAAAGATTTTGATTCTTTTTAATTCATTTAAAAATAATGCATAACAATTTGGTGTAAAAGTTGGTTTTTTTTTTAATTTTAAAATTATATTTTTCCGGAAATATTTTGAACTTTCTCGTTTGTTCGTTTCTTTCTTAGTTTATCTTTTTAGAATATTATATTTCTACTAAATGCAAACATGTTTACTGGAAGGATACATTATCTTTGGGTTACATCTTCTTTGCTTTGCTAAGCAATTAGACATTTGTTTTCTCTTTATTTAATTTTAATTTAATTAAAATTAAATTTTATTAATTTCACTGTTTTTCTGGTAAATTTTTAAATTCAGTTAAAAAAAAACAAAAAAAAAATCCAAAAGAAAAAATTTTTTCCAAGAAATACTATACCGTTTTGTGAAAATTATACGCAAGTGTTTTTTTTTTCTTAATTTAATCACATTCTAAATTGTTTGTACATTTCTTGTTTTAACATTGAAGATAATTTACGTTATTTTCAAACGGTTGCATTCAATTTGGTTTTTGCTGATTGTTTTTGTTGATTGTTTTTAAGAAATTTTGTTCATATTTTTTAAAAGATATCGTGATTTTTTATCGTGATTTCCTTTGCTTCATCTTTGTTTCAAATATGTCTTCTTTGGAACCCTTTATCCGCGTTACCGACCATCTCGTAGAATTTAAGGCTGATTGTAGCGAAGCCACTTCTTCAGGATACTCAACTCATTCATTGGAAGTCCACCGCGAGGAAATGAAATCTATCTGGGCCAAAGTTAAGAGCGCCTACGAAGATTGCCTGAACAAAGTGGAAGCGGATCTGAAAACTGTAAGATCGCGTTATCGCAGTACCTATCACAAATATGTCCGCTGTGTAGCAAAGATAGGCGAATTCATTCAGCAGCAAACAAATCCTGTTCCATCAATTCCAACAGTTCCGGCGTCATCCAGTAATTTCCATCTGCCTCTATGTGACACGGAGGTTTTTAGCGGGGACTACTAAATCGTCATTCCGTGACATTTTTACTGCCATCTACGTAAACAACACCCGCTTGAGTCCGGTGGAAAAGCTATTCCACCTGAATCAGAATACACGAGGTGAAGCTCGTGACATTGTCAAGAAATCTCCACTTACCAATGAAGGTTTTCCAATAGCATGGAAAAATCTTCAAGATCGTTTTGAAAACAAACGCATTCTTGTGAATAGCCAGCTTCGAATCTTATTCAATCTTCCTGTAATATCTGTTGAATGCGGAAATTCCATAAAAAGGTTACAGCGTGATATTTAAAGCTGTATATCCGCACTTAAGCTGTATGATATAGATATTGTTAACTGGGATTCGATATTCATCTTTATTTGTTCTTCTCGATTACCCGATGAAACTTTAGCTCTTTGGGAGCAGTCGTTAAACAACAAAAATGTTATTCCGCAGTGTGAGGACCATGAATTATTCCTTACTAACAGATACACACTCTAGAAACGGTTTCTGATATCAGTTTTTCAGCTCGTCAACGTTCTTTCGCTCCAAAGCTAGCTCAAAATCCAAATTTTCGAAACTCCCCTGGCAAAGTCAATTCTTACCATACCAACGTTTCCAGATCTCAATGCAAGTTGTGTTTAAATGAATATCAGCACAATGCGAAAGTTCCTTCGAATGAATTCTGATGAAAGAATATCATGTGTAAAAAAGTTTGGCCTTTGTTTGAATTGCTTTGCACGAGCTCATGCAGTTAAAGACTGAAAGATTTCATTTAATTGTTTCACATGTCAAAAACGCCATATCACCCTATTGCATCGAGTTATTGAGAAGCCTAACTCTCCAGTTGCTTCTACTTCCAATGGGCTCAGTCCCAGTTATAGTCGTGCCATACAAATACAGTCCACTGAATCCTTAACGCCGAATAATTTCGTTTAAAACTGTTTTGCTTCAGGTTCAAAGGGTGTTCTTCTGGGTACAGCAGTAGTAAATATTTGCCACTATCTATTCTGCACGAGCGCTTATTGACTCAGGTTCTGAAAGAACTTTTATTTCGGAGCAACTTTTTAGTTTGCTCAAACTTCCATCTCATGCAGTACAGGCTCAGGTCTCAGGTCTCATTTCAGCTAAAACCAAAAAAATTTGTTCCTTCATCTTGAGCTCACCTGTGGATCCCAACTTTTCGATTGAAGCAAACGCGTTAGTTCTTCCAAATTTGACTGGAAATCTTCCCACTTGCACTGTAGATCACGCAGTATTTTCGAATCTTCCAAAAATCACTCTTGCAGATACCAATTTCTTCAAAAGTTCTCAGATTGATCTTTTAATCGGTGGTATTGTATCCTTCTATTCTTCTTGACGGTATTCTAAAGAAAATATGCGATTCCTTAGTTGCTTAAGAAATCAGTTTTGGATAGATACTTACTGGTCCTGTGAAAAATAATACAAACTCCACCTCATCTATTTATATCTACTATTTTAACAAAGTATTTCTGGAAAAACAGATTTCGCGTTTTTGGTAGGTGGAGCATCTTCCACAAAAACACCATAGGACATCATCAGATCGTTTTTGCGAAGAATATTTTGTTCGCACTACTAAAAGAAACGATTATGGTCGCTTACTGGCAGCCATGACGTTTCCACTTCCTTATGCGCACGGAACGAATTAATTAGTGCTTTGCGTTCAGCAGGGTTTTCGTTACGAAAGTGGACCTCTAATTCCAAAGAAGTCCTAAAGGACTTACCAAAAGAACATCTGCTGAATAAAGATTTTCTTCAGCTGGATGACAGCAGCAATACAAAAACTTTAGGTGTGCGATGGAACGCACTTTCTGACACTTTCAACTTTTCCACAAGCCCTCTTATCAAAAAGATCTTCATTTACCAAACGTGACGTACTATCCCAAATCGCTAAGCTTTTCGATCCTGCGGAATGGTTAGCGCCTTGCATTGTTTTAGCCAAAATATTCATGCAACAACTTCGGATAATCAAAATTGACTGGGATGAAGATTTACCATCAGCCTCGCTGCAAACATGGCTTCAATTCATTGAAAACTATCCGTATATCGATCAAATCACAATTCTTAGATGGACTGAGTATACACCTGACTGCGATCTTGAATTGCATGCTTTTTGTGATGCTTCCGAAAAAGCATATACTGCTGCCATATATGTTCGTGTTGATCAAAAATTTGGTGGGGTTTCTACCCATTTGCTGATGGGTGCAAAAACTAAAGTCGCACCAGTACATACTATTTCAATTCCTCGACTAGAGCTTTGTGGTGCCGTTCTACTGGCTGAAATGTTTGATGCGTTGATATCCCAATTAGACGCTAAGAAGTACCAAGCATACTTTTGGACAGATTCTACAATTGTTTTTGCATGGCTACAAAAACCACCATGCCAGTGTAAAAACTTTGTTGCGAATCGTGTTTCAAAAATTATACAGACGGTTGGTCCAGCTAATTGGTTCCACGTTGACTCACTCAACAATCCAGCGGATATACCGAGTCGAGGACTATTACCACAAGAGCTCATTGGAAATGATCTCTGGTGGCATGGTCCAAGTTGGCTTAAATTATCCCGATAACTGGCCACAATCATCTAAAACCAATAACCACGAAACTGACTTAGAAATAAACCAATCAAATCACACTTTACGTATTTTCATAACTTCGAAGATATCCTAGAACGTTTAGCATCATTTTCTAGAACAATTCGAGTTATTGCTTATATCCTCGGATATTTTAATCAGACACATCCACTCATAACGAGACAAGAAGTCCAGAGTGTTAAGAAACGCTTATGTATTATTAACCAAAAGGCAAACTATCCCAATTAGTACACAGCTCTTTTGAGAAAAGCTTCTATTTCATCATCTAGTACCTTGCTTAATTTGAATCTTTTTGTAGATCATGACGGAGTTCTAAGAGTATGCGGCAGGCTTACCTCTTCCCCTGTTCTTTCATATAATGAAAGGCATCCTATCATTCTGCCTGACAATTGCCAATTATCGTGACTTGGTTTCGTTTACTCATAAAATTTCCCTTCATGGAGGCAATCAACTAGTTTTGAGGTTGAATCGCCTAGAATTATGGATTCCTAGAGTAAATAACCTGATTAAAGTTATTATTAATCAATGCAAAACCTGCGTGGTATATAAACATAAGTTGCAATCTCAACTTATGGGTGTTGAATAAATTCGACACAAAATGGTGAGCCTATGTGTATAAAATTCTGGTGCAATATGTTCTCACAGAATTTAATACGCAAGAAATAAAAACCAAGAAATATCGTTAGTAAAATAACAATTGCATATTTTGTATTTCGTATTTTATGGTTTATTCTTAATTATTGCTTACTTTTACAGGATTTTATATTATTCTGGAAGAAAATATGTGCAACTGCTGCCTGGATGATTAGTCAAAATCTGATGGTCATCTTCGTTCGGATAAGCCGAAGGACCAGCGATTCGCTTGCCGTAAGCGATCTTACATCATCAAAAAGCTTACATCAGTCGATAAGGCAGTGCACACAAAAAGGTAGTTACACATTTGTTTAACTTAAGTAGTTATACAAAATATTATTACTTAGGGTTTAGGCATAAACTTACCGGCCCCTTGCAGTATTACTGTAAAGTTCAAAGAACAATCTTATATACATGCTGTATTAATAAGTAAAAAATTAATCATAAAAATACAATAAAGATAAAAAATGGTGTTGATTTTTTCTTCTTTCTTCGTCTCAGTGCAATTCAATTTCTTTTCAATTCATGTGTATTATGTTTTAGAATGTATATAATGTATAAATTATCGGCTACAGGTGCCAGACAGAATCCATCCGAATATGGTGTTTTGCGTGACGATGCCTCCCAAAACGCTGGGTATAATACCCGGTTGTATTATACGCGGGTACACGTCTACCCCTAATACTATGCTCACTGGGGCCGCTTTATAGAAATTAGGGTCAGCTAGCACCAAGTTAGAAAACTTGGCCTTGATAGACGCGTTCAGTGTTGAACTAGGAGTTGTCCGAGAGAAGTTGCGTTTAACCCTTGCCTGTGTCGTAATCGAAAAGGCACTTTCGTGTAAGGTCCTCAGAGTTATGGAACACAACTCCGACGATCCACACCTTATCTTGGGCAACCTCAACTGGCACACTATCTGGTCGGACACTTCAAAAATGCCCGCACTCTGGTCTATCAGAGCCCTAACCAGGCTTAACATCCCATTCGCCTGTACCTTCACGACCGCCGTAGGTAGAAGCGGTATTATTTGTTGAAAGCAGGGTATAGAGAGCGAGGACTGGCTTCTAAAACCGCTATATGAGCTATTCTGATGGGCGGGTTTTTTGGTTTGACGTTGGTTGGCTTGGCTCGTCGTTGACGTTTGGAAGAGCGCAGGGTTGATGCTTGTGCTCCGAGGGGGGGCAGAAAGAGCGTGAATTTTCCGCACGCTGCGCTGCTGAAGCCATAGTGGTATCAATCTCCATCCTTTCTTCGCCATCAGGTGCCAATCTCCTCTCATCGCTTACTGGTTGAGACAAACGAGGTCTTGCAGCAACCTCTCTTTCGGCGGACGTAAAATCGCTACGTGGAGACCGAGGCAAACGAGGCCTGGCTACGTCGCCAGAGGAGTTCCTTCTGGATACTATAAATTTATCACGACGTGAAGACCGAGGCAAACTAGGCCTGGCTACGTCGTGAGAGGAGGAGCGTCTCAAATTTTTGGCGGCGGTTCGACAGAAAGTTCGAGACAAACTAGGTCTGACTGTGTCAGTGCTTTCTGTACGCGATTCGGACAAACGAGGTCCTTTGCTAATCCCGACCCCAGATGGAGCAAAGTATTGTGCGCTCCTTGGCAGAATCGGCAGGAGCCTTCGCTAGCGCATTCGTTGATCCGGTGGTTTGGGGAGAGGCACTTCGAGCAGTATCGGAAGAGCAACACCATTCACAGGCGCCCAGCGATATTTTCACGCAAAAATTCCGGGCAGGATCGCAGAGCATGCTGAGCTGTGCACACTAGGCATCTCGATGGTTTGGCCGACATAAGGGACATTTCTGAAAGATGTAAATTATTTAGTTCCCTAATTTCGGAGAAGGACGTAAAGGACAACACACATCTACTTTTCACGTTGTGGTTAGAGAGTTAACTTAACCATCGGTCTACTAATGACCTCTTGTTCCGTTCATTAGTAGACCGGAATTCGCGTAATCGTAAATCGGTAGCGCGAAAGTGACCGTCGGTTCCTAAATAGGTTTTTATAACTCTTCCTAATCGCCATTCATTCGCTGCAAGATTGTCTGCTTTGATCACAATTAAGTCGTCAATTTGTAAATTTTCACGTGGATTTTCCCACTTATGTCTCTTTTGCAGTTCCTTTAGGTAATCTGATATCCAAATTCGGCAGAACTTCTGGTTCAATGCCTTTAACTTTTGCCAACGATTGATAATCGACATAGGACTCTCAGATATGTTTGCTTTAATAGGTGAAAGCAAAGGTCCACCAACCAAAAAATGCGCTGGAGTCAAGGGCACAAGATCATGAGGATCGGTTGACATCGAGCTTATAGGGCGCGAATTTAAACATGCTTCAATACACGAAAGCAATATCGAAAGTTCGTCAAACGTATACTTCATGTCTGACGTGATTTTGTGAAAATGTAACTTGAAACTTTTTACACCTGCTTCCCCATATGGGGAAGACCAGCTGGGATAAAATACCAACACAAATTTTGATGTTCAATCTTTGACACCACATTTTCCTTTGTTTCATTAAGAAAGGCTTTAAAATCTTCTTTAAAGGCTCGTGAGGAGTACATTTTCTTTGGACATTCTCTTCGAGAAACAAAGCGAGAAAATGCCGCTAAGAAAGTGACCATACTCAAGTCACTGGTTGCCTCCAAGTGAATGGCCTTTGTCGAAAAACAGACAAAGACACAAATATAGCCTTTCGTGATGAGACACGCTCTGCCCTATAATTTTTGGTGTCGTATGGACCCATAAAGTCTACATAGATAGTACATGCTATGTAGACTTTACGGGTCCAAACGACACCAAAAATTATAGGGCAGAGCGTGTCTCATCACGAAAGGCTATATTTGTGTCTTTGTCTGTTTTTAGTGCATGCAAAAGGACGTGTAAGGGAAGTTCGCTCAGGTGGCAAGGATGCCATTAGCTGCGTTTGCAGACGCTTTCGGTCGTTCCATATACTTTGCAGTTGTGAATTACAGACTTAATCATGTTTTTTACCTTAGAAATCCAATATTGCATCCGAATAAGTCGCAACACAAGTTGGATCCCTCCATGAATGGAAATTTCTGGAATTTATGAATGGAATTTATTCTGAAGAAAATCCCAATTTCTGGCACCATATAATGAGCCTTTTCGTCGTGTCTTTAATTTCTTGCGGGGTTAAAGCAACCGACTGGAAAACAAAATTATTTCACTGCGTCTTATGTATCATTCGAAAGAATTGCAACACGTACAATGTAATCCACAAAGCACGAGGCAGTGAGGAGAAACGACTTAAAATGTTCGTATTCTCGGCACAAGCCATATGGGCTTGAACTGGTTTTCATTCCACAGTTGTATCGAACTGGTGTTCTTTGCTTGGCCATAGAGATGGATCCTGCTTCAGCCACGCTGGTCTCTGCCACCACAAAGTCCTGTCTTTCAAACTTTGTGGGTCTGTTCCTCTGCTGGTAAGATCCGCTGGATTATCCTGGGAGTCCACATGGCTCCAGTTTCTAACATTAATCTTTTCCTTGATTTTTGTGATATGGCTGGTCACGAACGTCGTCCAAGTGCAGGGTTGTTAACGCAGCCACGCTAACATTATCGTCGAATCAGTCCAAAGAAACAACTGGTGGTTGTACGCTTCCAACTTCGACAAAAAGGCATCCACCATTTCGGTTAAAATCACAGCTCCACACAACTCGAAGAATCGCTAAGAATGGAGCACAATTGACTCCAAAAGTCACAATTTAAACATGCTTCAATACACGAAAGCAATATCGAAAGTTCGTCAAACGTATACTTCATGTCTGACGTGATTTTGTGAAAATGTAACTTGAAACTTTTTACACCCGCTTCCCCATATGGGGAAGACCAGCTGGGATAAAATACCAACACAAATTTTGATGTTCAATTTTTGACACCACATTTTCCTTTGTTTCATTAAGAAAGGCTTTAAAATCTTCTTTAAAGGCTCGTGAGGAGTACATTTTCTTTGGACATCCTCAAAGAAAATGTACTCCTCACGAGCCTGACTCGACACCAACACAACCTTCTATCGAACAAGACAACGTTGACGACATGGACACGGATGCTCCTCCTCCTATTCTTTCTTCTTCAGAAAATTTGTCTATGTCTGCTCCTTTTCCATTATCAGCTCCACCTCTCACTTTTCCAGATATATCGTATGCACAAGCTGCTTCTCTTGCTCCTACTGTTGCCGATGTTCAACAAATTCCAATTACTTTTGACATTTATGTTCCTTAACCTTTGATTGCTATTTTTCCAACTAAATCAATTTTTGTTTCGCGCTTAGCATCTGATACAACAGAAAATGATATAGATTTTTTCATTAAATCAAAGTTGAAATGTTCATCGACTCTTTCTATTTCTATTCATAAATTCAAATACGTTAACACACGTCCGACTATTTCCTTTAGATTGACAGTTCCAGAAAATTTATTTAATACTATTGTTCATATAAGTTTCTGGCCGCGGAATACAACTGTACGCGAATTCGAATTCAAAAATAATCTGCGATGAGTAAATGTAGTACACTTGCCTCGCCCGAGAAATAGTCCGCAATCTCATACAAAAAACGATTAACAAATCGCAAGTCTAAACTAGAACTTGTGTACCAAAACGTAAGGGGTCTTAATTCCAAACTTTCTGCTATGTTCATTAACAGTTTTGCTTTCGAATATAACATTATAATTTTCACGGAGACTTGGCTTCGCTCAAATATTCTAAATTCTGAAATAATGTGTAAAAATTATCAAATTTTCCTTAAAGACCGTTATAATAAGATCGGTGGTGTTGTTCTGATAGCTGTTCATATCTCGTTTGCATCTGATGAATTAACAATTCTCGACACCAGTGATCTGGAGTTTATTTTTGTTACAGTTAAATTTAATAATTGCATTGCTTGTCTTACCTGTTCTTACATTCCTCCTAATTGTGACATATCAATTTACTTAAGACATATTAACATATTAAATTGCAATCGAGCAAGTTCATAATATGTTAAAAAATAATGATGTTATTTAATGTGGTGGGCGATTTTAACCTACCCTTTGTGTCTTGGAATTCGACAGATGATTCTTCATTTCTTACACCTGTTTCCACTAGTAATTGGATAAATGATTTTTTAGATAAGTTATCTGACCTGTGTCTTCAACAAGTCAATAATACTTTTAATAAAAACCATACAACGCTGGACCTTGTGTTTGTAGATAGACGCACAACTGTATATCTCAATCGTTAAAACCCTGTATCTTTTCCGGAAGATGAACATCATCCAACTCTTGAAATAACAGTATTACTTGCTCACGAAAATGAAAATAAACTTACACCTGATAAGCGAAATACAAAAATATATAATTTCAAAAGTACAGACTATGTTAAGCTCAACGCTTTACTCTCGCAGACTGACTGGTCAACGATTCTATCTATTAAACCACCGTATTCATATTATGACGTCGAAACCTCGGTACAGTTTTTTTAATGATACTTTGCAAAGGTGCTTCTTATTGTGCGTCCCAACAAAGGAAAATAATTCTAAACCCTTAAGTCCACCCTGGCTAACAAGTGATTTTAAGTCACTAAAAAATTTAAAAAATCGCTTATTTAAAAAATATAAAAAATCTGGTTCTAATATATACTTTGCTTGTTATTCATCTTGTCGTTGCAGATAGCAGCTACTAAATAAACAGTGTTATTCTGCTCATATAGCCAACATCAAATCTCAATTTAATGATAATCCGAAACTCTTCTATACTTTTGTTAATTCAAAACGTAAGGCTTCCAACTTTCTACCCCTTATGAGATTCAATCAAGAGGAATCGTCTTGTGACAATGTTATTTCCAACATGTTTGCAAGCTTCTTTAAATCAACTTACTCCATAAACCATTTAATATGTGTACTGAGCATCCTTATTTACCTCCAGTTAACTTTTTTGAAACTCCAGCAATAGACTCAATTATGGTTATGCATTACCTTCGTCAACTTAAATGCTCTTTTTCGACTGGCCCTGATGAAATTCCGAGTTGCATTCTAAAGGAATGTGCTAGCAACTTGTGTGCTCCTCTATCAAACATATTTAATATATCCTTGCAAAGTGGACATTTTCCCTTTATATGGAAAGATTCATATATTATACCCCTTCATAAATCTGGCTCCAAAATTGATGTCACCAACTACCGAGACAGCGTAAATCAACTTGAACAAACCTTTTGGAGTTTTCAACTCGTGTAATAAAAGGTTTTACTTTGGGAAAACAGACTGACGTTATTTATACGGACTTTAGCAAAGCTTTTGACAGCGTCAATCATAATCGTCTATTGAATAATCTTAAGCTAATTGGGTTTCCTGTAAAATTGCTAAATTGGATAGAATCGTATTTATCGCGACGTTTTCAAAAAGTTTTATATTAAAATTCTCTATCACAAAATATTATGGTTACATCTGGTGTTCCGCAAGGAAGTCATCTTGGACCGATTTTATTCTATCTATTTATTAATGACCTTCCCTCGGCAATTAAACACTGTGACGTCTTAATGTATGCTGACGATGTGAAACTTTTTCTTACCTACAAGTATCTCGACGAACAACACTTTTTACAATCTGATTTAAACAGACTAGTGGATTGGTGTAACTTCAACCTATTAAACCTTAACTTGAAAAAATGCAAATCAATGACCTTCTCACGTAGAACTGCTCTTAGCACAAATAACACTATAAATAACATCCTCTCAGAAATTGTTCATAGTTTTGTTGATCTTGGTGTAATTATGGATCCAAAACTTCGCTTCAATCTCCACGTAAATTTGGCTGTAAATAAGGCTAGAGGTATTCTTGGTTTCATTAAAAGATGGGCGAAAGAATTCAATGATGCTTTCACAACTAAATTACTATATATATTTTGTAAGACCAATCCTTGAATATGCTTCCGTAGTATGGAACCCTCAATATCACGTCCACATTGATGCAATAGAATCGGTTCAAAAACAGTTTTTACTTTTTGCTTTACGTCATCATCGTTGGAACCCAGATATTATTCTTCCTTCGTATGAAACCCGCCTTAAACAAATTTTACTGCCTTCCCTGAGAAGCAGAAGGATGGTGCTTAATGTCACCTTCCTATATAAATTACTTTGTGGTGAAATTGACTCCCAATATATTCTCTCATCTCTTAACTTTAACATCCCAAGAAGAGGATCTAGACATTTTGTGCTTTTTAAGTTGAGCCAGTGCACTTCACATTTTGCCCTTCATGACCCTTTACGATGTATGTGTAGTGATTTCAACAATAGCTACAGCTTAATTAATTTTTGTGATTCGGTGTATGCCTTGAAACGGAAATGATTTTACATTTAAATAATTGATACATTGTAGAATTTTGTTTCAAACATTAACTCGGTTAATAATATTGTTATATTCTGTTAAAATATTGGCTGAAGTAATGCCATATATTCGAGACCGTTTCAGTTGTTTTTCCTTTATAATATTGCGTTTGATGAAGTAATCACCATCGAATATGATATGTATGCTTAAACTGGTTTGTTTTTATTCAAAAAAATTTAAATTTTTCTTACTCATTTGACTTATTAGTTACTTAGTTTGGTGCGCAAGAGTTTATCTCTTTTCCTTGCAAGTTTATGCCTGCGTTGTCCCAAATACATATCCAATTAATAACAATAGCACGGTGTTCCAAAATTACATAGTGACCCGTATATATATACACATATATGTTTGTACATATTTACACGTATATATCTGCGTTATATTTGGAATTGGTTTGGTGTTTAAGAGTTTAATCTCTTTTCCACGTAGGATCTTTGGTTGGATGGTGGCCGCAAACTTACTAATATTCATATTTTTTATAGTTACTTTGGTCTCTTTGTTTTAGAGTTTTATGTAAAGTTTAATAATTATTTGATGTTGTTTACTTTTTTAAATTCAAAAATTCTTAATAAATTCGTGTTTTTGTATAAAATTTTTAAGTTCCGCTGAAAAGCCAATTAATGTGTTTAGTGGAAATTCATACTTCGCCAACTGGGTGTGTGTTTTAGTACGTAGGTTAATTCTGTCTTTAAAAGGCAAAGTCACCATATATCAACCCTCTGAATTTCGTCGTGTGGTTTTGACGAAGTTTTCTTCGCAAAATCTTTCTGCGTCTATTAAGAAAATCTTTTGTTGCACCTCCTCGAGTTTCCAAAATGACGGTAACTGGCGATCAAGGGAAATTTCACTGAAGTAGGACACCATAGACGAGGACGCAGACTGACCATCACATGGAACAGATCCGGTTAGGATCCATCCAAAGATGGTCTCTTGGGCAATAAGTGAACCCAAAACATTACGGCGTATACTGTCTAGTAAGACTTGCGAATACAAATCTCCGCCTATTAGAACATCTACCTGTTCGCTGTAAAAATCTCTTATCCGCTAAAACGAGCTCCGGAAAAGATTGTTGAAGCAATGGATCCACGGAACAGGTAGGAAGATTTCCGGTGATCTTTGATAAGATAAGGGCATCTGCAGAGATTTGTATTGTTGGATCAATAGGTGATCCAAGAACAAACTTGCATGCCTTTTGCACCTTTGCAGAGACTACATTGTTGAGGCCAGAGACCTGGGCGCTCACGCGGCGAGTAGGTAACTGAATAAGTTTCTGTAACCTTTCAGATATAAAATACCCTTCTGAGCTAGAGTCAATGAGTGCTCTGGCTGTGAAGTATGAATCCTTTTGGCAGATGTTCACCATAGCTGTGCTCAGTAAAATATGTTTACTGCTGGAAGCAAAGCACGATTGAATATTCCCTTGAGCGCTTGCAGATGTTTGCGGTTGCTCTGGGCATTGGTGAGTGGACTGTACTGTTTTGCTTGTACTTTGACCTCCCCCTCCAGGCGGAATATTTGAGCTTGACTGGATTCTATGCAACAGCGTATGGTGTCGTTGCGAACAAGTGGAACAGCTGTAAGTGCTCCTACAATCTTTAGGATGCAGTAGTGTAAGCGCCTCACTCTTGACGACCGTTCATTAAAATTTATCGAAAAGAATTTTTGGCAAGGTCTTAATGAATGCTGCTGGCCTTTGCACAACTTGCATTTAGTATTTGTGACCTTTGCCTGATAGGTGCTGATCTGTTTTTGTTGTTGATGTGGCGCACTTGCTTTAGAAGCTTTTGGTATAGCACCTCGGAAATTAGACACCGTCTTTAGCGTTTAAAAACGACTAGTGAGGAATTTGTCAAGGTCCATCCACTTAGGAATTTCTGCCTTGTCCTCAATTGATTGCTCCCATAAGGAGAGTGTGTTCTCAGTCAATTTTTCGGAACATAAATAGGTGAATATCCCAGTTGCTTATTCAACTTAATGCATTGTTAGTGCCGAAATTCAATTATTAATGTCCCTCTGAAGCTTTTTTATATCGCTTCCGGACTCACTGACCACCGCAGGAAGATTGAATTTAACTTTCAATTGACTATTAACAAGAATACGTTTATTCTCGTAACGGTCTTTGAAATTCTCCCACGCTGTCGCAAAACCTTCATGAGTCAAAGGAGATTTCTAGATAGTCTCCTTGGCTTCACCGCGAGTTTTCTGATTTAAATGGAACAGTTTCTCAACGGGCGTCAGACGCTTATTAGAAATATAAATCGCTGAAAACATGTCACGAAAAGACGGCCCCGTTAAATAGTCTCCATAAAAGAGTTCAGTGTCGCAGGGTGGCAGGTTTATATTATGGCCAGACAAATGGGCCTTAGTTATAGAAAGAGTTGGAATCTCCTTTACCCTTCTAGCGGCGGACAACTGACAACTGACATTTCGGTAAATTTTGATAGACAGCGGACAAAGGCTTGATAGCAGGTAAAATGTCAAAAAATTACATAAAACACCACCAAAGTTTGAATTAAAAAGTCGCTTTGACGTTCAATAATAAAAATATTTATTTCTTTTCCAAAACTTTACGAAATAAAAAGTTATTGAAATGACTTAAAATGATTTAAAATTACTTTGAATGGCGATTATTACGTAAAAACTACACATTTACGCAAAATGTCAAGACTTGTAAACTTTTGTTCAGACAAAAAAAATTTACCGTGGGAGAGTGCCCACTATTTACATATGTTTTATGCCAGTAGAAGGGCAGCCCTGGTTTGGCAGGCTGTTTCTGGCCAAAGTGAAAATAATAATAGGTTTGTTCAGTAACAACAAATTGTTACAAATTGTTACCAATTATTGCAAGTTTTTACTAGTAAAGCGTTCACGTACTCGAAAAACTTGCAACGAGAGAGGAAAATGAGAGCGTAAAAAAATGAGAGAGAAAAAAGAAGTTGCAAGTTTCTGCTAGCAAAATTTCTACTTGCAAGAACTTGCAACTACTGAAAAAAACTGTTTGTCAAAAAAAAAAAAAGCTGTCAAAAATTTTTCTGTGGATTTAATGTTAAAATGAATGGAAAAGAAACATCTATGATGCTGAGGGAAATGTATGTATAAATGTTAATGTTTGTAGGACACAATAAATGGTTTAAACAATTTATAACCTTAAATTACAGCAGCAGTTTTTTGCGGCTGAAATAAGCTGTCGTTTGCTCAGCTGTTGTTAACTTCCAAGTTTTCTACTAGTTTTCTGTTCACGTACTTTTTCTGCTATTTTTCTCTTTGTACTTATTTTGACGTAGAATTACGTCTAACAGCGCGGTTTGTATGGGGTCGTTTTAACAGATTTTTTCAAGGTCATTAGGCAACGTTTTTGGCGAATACTTTAGGGTATACCTACAGCCTTTAATACTCTTCGTTCAAAGATTATATATATACTTAAATATCAGATATATCCTGCGCTGAATGAATATCTAACTTTGAATTTTGTCACTATTATATTAAAGTCACAAAATAGTAAAATATAAGAAGAAAAATGCATGTTTTTATATAAGAAAATCAATCATCAGCTGCTTATGTGCATGCTGCTTTCTTTGTTTTTCTTTCGTTGTTTATGCTTGTATGCTTTGGTTTTGCACGAACTGATTGGTTCGCTTTGGTAGCATTGTAAGCATTAGTTCGCATTGGGTTTATGTATGCACTACTGTTCTAGTATACTATTTTGAAACCAGAGGTCATGAACCTCTTTTCAACTCAGTCAATGAACTCAATCTGTCAAATTTAACGAAATGGGTCTGTGATCCGGTTAGATTTAACTCTTATGAAAAAAACGAGTTGGATCATATTTCTTTTTATGCTTTTACCCAATAGATGGCGTAAAATTTTAATTTTTGTTTTTAATGCAAATTAATTTGGATTCCACATCCCACTAGCACTAGCGAGTGTAGTTTGCAAACTATACATCGAACAGAATTTGTAGCTAGCAAACTAAATATCAGACAGAGACGAGAGGAAAGGACATGTGCTCAGCGTGAAATATAGTAACCATACGATTTTTTAAAAATCGGGGTCTTAGTTTTAATTTGAAATTAGTAGTTAAACTGACTGTAGCTCGCAAACTGTATATCGTGCAGAGACGAAAGTGGCACCGATGGAAAGTGCATTTGCTTCGCCTTCTTTTCAACTAAGTCAATGAACTCAACCTATCAAACTTAACAAAATGATCGAAAAAATTTGAAATTTAGCTTGTTTCTTTTTGCTTGCTCATTTAATCATACTTACGTCATAACTTTTTCTTTGTTTTTGCCTCGATAATTAGTCCATAATTGAATGTTATTCATTTATTTGTTAATTTTCGGAAGATCAATAAAAATACTTGCAAAATGGACAAAACAATCGGACCAAAGAGACAAAGTAGAAGAGGTTACAACTTAAACGGAATTCTACGTCTACACTTACGATACTATCGAAACTTTTTCTTTTTTCCTTAATTCTTCTTTTACTCTCTCCCTGCAAGTTTTAACCAGTAAAGTACGTGAACAGACCTAATAACAATGAAATAACTACCGTACGCGAATAATAAACAAGTTTATTTTGTAAATAAATAAATAAATAATTAAAAATGAATAATGGTGAATGAATGCACCATGAATAAATAATTAAAAAAAGTTTATGTTTAATTATGTCGTGTCTGGATGTGTTTTCTTTAATAGTGCGTATAGCAATATTTTTGGTAATGAAAGCAGCTTGCGTTAAAAAGATTGTCCGACGGAGGGACGCAAAGTTTATTTACTTTGCCTGTTGTGCTTTGTACTAACAAAAACAATTGTCAAAGTACGTTACGTGAAAATTTCAATATAATCTAATATATAAAATCAAATGTTTGTCTGTCTGTCTGTCTGTCTGTTCCGTATAGGCTGGCGAACCGTTTATCCGATTGAGCTGAAATTTGGACACCGAGTACGTTTGATAAAGAGAAAGAACATAGGGGGTGTAAAAAAGTGGGCGCAAGTCTGTAGGCGTGGCACTCCATAATAACTTCTAAACGCCTGGACCGATTTAAATGAAACTTGGTATGAAGGTTCAGCTGCATCCAAGATAAAACATAGCTTATAAAAAATTCCAAAGACTTCCGCAAGAGGGCGCTTTAAGTATAGCGTTTTTAAGACTCAATAACTCATAAACTCCTGGACCGATATCAATGAAATTTGGTATGAAGGTTCAACTGCGCCCAAGATAAAACGTAGGCCAAGATAAAACATGGGCTATATAACATTCCAAAGACTTTCGCAAGAGGGCACTTTAAGTAGTAAATTTTTAAGACTCAATAACTCCTAAATGACTTCACCGATTTTACTAAAATTTGGTACATGAAATAACTTGACCCTGCAATAGAATTGAGGCTATTTAAATTTAAGAAAACTTCCGTGAGAGGGCGCTTTATTCAATCGACTATTTTTGGCTCATTCACGTCAAAACGGATGAACCGATTTTGATGAAACTTGGTAGGCATTTGTATCTGTTACTGAAATAGATCCTATGCTTTTAAAAGTTCTTTCGACAAAAATCAAGGAATGAGCCGAAAGCAAACGAAGTTAAGAACCAAATACTAATGAAAAAAAATGAGTTTAACGAATACGAGCAAAAGCTATATAAAGATAAAAAAATTAACCGAACAGTATCGACCAAAACCGAAGTTGAACGAAAAGTATCCACAAATCGAATCGATGCTTACAGGATTTTTTAAAATTGGAATTTTTTGAGATAAAATTGCATATTAAATGCATGCTAAGAAAAACTTTAAACGCATATTTCTCGAAATGATTTTTCAAACTGCACTTAGAAAAAAGTTTCTCGGAATATGATATAAAAGGCATCATATTTAGAGAAAAATGGTCTATAGTGTAAAAGTCTATAGACTTTGCTCCAGAGAATGTCTTTCTCTAAATGCGATCCTTAAAATGATAAAAAGCTTCTTTAAAAAAGAGAAATATTTAAAAATATATCGTTTTTAGAGAAAAAGACTTTTTATTTTTTAGAAAACATTAGTTTTTATTGAAGAAAATACTTCTTATAGTGCATTTTTTATCAAAATAAAGGAACAATTTTTTATTTTCAATAAATTTTTCTCTATAAATGAGATTTTTTTGTGCGAGAAAAATATTTATAATAAGTGTAATTTTTTAACATTATGCAAAATTTTCTTATATGGCAACCCTCATCCACCTCGATTGATGGCAACTCCCTGTCCCTCTATGTGTGAGAAATTCTTCACAGATAGAAATGGCAGGAAGCTGCAGCCTACTTCACGATAAAATGTACTCTTCCTGTTTCCTGTAACTCTTCAAGTTAATCGGACGCCAATAAAATAACAAAAATTATAAGCTGATTAAATCTCAGAAGTGGGATATAATTTAAAGAAAAATAACTTACTTACTTACTTAGATGGCTCTTACAACCGTTGGTCGGTTTTGGCCTCGTCTAAGAATTTTCGCCAGCCTCTTTTGTCGTGTACTTGCTGGCGCCAGTTGGAAATTCCAAGCGTTGTCAGGTTATCCAATGCCTGGTCTTTCCAACGGAGAAAGAAAAATAAACAAAATTAAAAATCGAAAATGGCGAGAAGAGTTACACGCCATGAGTCTGCACGACATGTAGATGAAGAATCTGGAGATGGTGAAGGCGCACATAGCGCAAGTGAGGTTAGGAGCGCCAGCAGTCCCGCGAAGTCTACTCGCGCAAAAGGACTGTGCGATGCTGCTGATAGTATGGGCATTACTGCTGCTCATGGTTCTTTTGGTAACATGAGTAGCACCAAGGCCGCCAACATATGCGCCACCGCTGTGTACACTACTGCCGCTGCCGCGGCGAACACCACTGCTGCCACTGCCGTGTCCGCCACTGCCGTGTCCACCACTGCTGCCACTGCCGTGTCAACCACTGCTGCCTCTGATGTGTTCACCACTGCTGCAACCAATGTTCCAACCTCTGCCGCCACCGCTGTTTCCACCACTTATGTTTTTGCCACGGCCGCTACTGCTATTCCTACTCAAGCTGCCACTAATCCTTCCGTCATTGCTGCAATGGATCTTCCATCTTGTTCAGCTAGTGTTTGTATTGCTGACGAATCTCTTGAGCAAGAGTTTGCTCGTTTAAGCAAGCAAAAGGAACTTCTACTTTTGCAACGTGAGGTGGAGGTGCTCCAAAAGCAATTTAACTCAGACGCACCGGTGGATACCTCAATAATCGATGCGATGGTGAGTCGATTTAGTGGTGATGATGCATACGAGGTGTCCAAGTGGATTTTGGATTTGGAAGATGCATTTGAGCTTGCTCAAAGTGATGGCAGGACGAAGCTGATAAGTGCACGTCGTCTACTGGATGGCACCGCCAAAATGTTTGCTCGGACGATTGTTACACCTACGTATGAAGCACTCAAAGATGCTTTAATTGATGAGTTTGGCCATTCATCTTCATTATTTGAAGTGTATGATGAGATGAGAAACCGCAAATTGATGCCAAATGAAACCATTCAAAGGTACGTGGTGGAGATGAAGATGATAGCGGAAAGGGCAGACATTTCAGAGAGAGTTTGTGGATGCTATCATAGCTGGGCTTAATGATAAATCCCCGTTGGCAACCATGCTGTACCAGGCGACAACTGTAATGCTGTACCAGTTGAAAACGCAATTAGAGCGTTATGAGAAGTAAAGACCTAGGCAGACTGTGGTGAGACATGGTGCACATCTTGAAAATCTTGCTACACGAGTGCAAATGCCTGCAAAGTCCATGGCTGTTAAGGCGGCCAGTATAGTTCCGGCCAATAAAGGTGTCAACGTTAGTGGTGAACCTCGCTGTTACAATTGCTCGCAATTCGGACATTATCAATCCCAATGTCCAAAGCCGAAGCGAGTGCCGGGATCATGTTTTAAGTGCGGTGAAGTTGGCCATTATCATCACACGTGTCCAAAGAAGCGGGTGATGGTAGCTGCAGTATACGAAGAGTCATCGATGGAAAATGGGGCGCATATTTCTGAAGAAGAAGCCAAATTAATGGACTCCTTCAATGCGATGCAAATGGTAAGTGTTGCTTTTCCTTTTGGTCAAGGTGAAATAGTTTTTAAAAGATTATCTTCTCTTCTCGATTCTGGTAGCCCGAGGAGTTTTATTAGGAGGTCAGCGGTACCGAAGTTTATTTGCCGCAAATTGAGTTTAACTAATTTTAGGGGCATAGGTAATTCCTTTTTGAAAATGTATGGCCAAGTATGGGGCCATGTTAAGATTGGTAATAAAATGGTATCTCATGTCTTTTAAGTTATCCCAGATGAATATATATCTATACCTCTATTGGTGGGACGAGTTTTGCTGCAAAAATTAAAAATATTCCTTTTCCAATTGAAATCAAAACCTAAAATTAAATATTCCAAACAGTTTCTTATGAGTTTAATGAATTATAATAATAAAAGCGAAGAATTGTCATTTAAGTTTAAAAACATGGTAGTTGATTTGTTTGACTTAAGAAAACTTGAGTGTCAGGACTTATTGAGGCATGAAAAAAGTGTTTCTGCAATCACTCTGTCAGTGTCTCAGTTGGATTCCAAGATCGATATAAAACAGCAGTTAAGTGAAGATCAGAGATATTTGTTAGAAGCGGTAATTAATGAATCATATTGCTGTCCTAGTCCTAAAGTGAAAGTAGAACCATATGATTTGAAGATGAAAATAAATTTAACTGATGATACACCATTTCATAGTGGTCCTAGACGACTCTCTTACATGGAAAAAACCGAGGTTCAAAAAATAGTTGAAAATCTGATGGAATGAGGTATAGTTAGGGAAAGCAGTTCACCTTATGCTTCAGCAACGGTTCTAATAAAAAAAAAAACGGTGAAGGACGTCTTTGCATTGATTATAGGTATTTAAATAAAAAAACGATTAGAGATAACTTCCCGATGCCTCTAATAGAAGATTGTGTGGAATATTTGGAAGGGAAGAGGTATTTTACTGCCTTAGATTTGAGAAATGGCTTTCATCAAGTTGAAATGCACGAAGATTCAGTTAAGTACACCTCTTTTGTATCACCGGCGGGTCAATATGACTATGTAAAGATGCCATTTGGTCTGAAAAATGCCCCGGCATTCTTTCAGAGATTTATTTACGATATTTTCAGGGATCTTATATATTCAAGGAAAATAGTAGTGTTCATGGATGACATTACTATTGTAACCTATAAACTTTTTAGGTTACACTGTAAACTCTGAAGGGATTAGACCAAATGAAATGCACCTTAAAGCTATTAAAGATTTTCCACAACCACAAAACTTAAAGCAAGTCCAACAGTGCTTAGGCCTTTTTTCTTATTTCCGGAAGTTTGTTTCATTTTTTCAGCTATTGCTAAGCCTTTGACGAATATTTTAAGAAAAAATGTAGGTTTTAACTTTGATTCCAAATGTGTTGAAGCATTCGAAGCACTTAAGGAAAATTACTTTCTGCACCAATTCTAGCCATATACAAACCTCAGAGAGAAACGGAGTTGCATACAGATGCTAGTAAAGTGGTTCTTGGAGCAGTTTTGGTACAGAAGCAAGATGATGGTAGGTTCCATCCTGTCGCTTTTTTTCCAAGAATGCTTCAGAAAATGAGTCAAAGTTACACAGTTTTGAACTGGAAACGCTAGCTATCGTCTATTCAATACGCAGTTGCAAGGGATTCCTTTTACTATTGTAACGGATTGTAATTCTTTAGCTTAAGCCCTGGGTAAAAACCAAGTAAACCAGAGGATTGCTAGATGGGTTTTTAGTTTTGAAAATTTTGATTATAAAGTTAAACATAGAAAGGGGGAATCCATGGGGCACGTGGATGCTTTGAGCCGATGTCATTTTATAGACGATAGGTGTATTCAAGAAATAGATCTAAATATACAAATTACCCAAAATCGAGATGAAGTCATAAAATCTTTAAGGTCTAAACTAGAAGAAGGTGTAGTACAACATTTTGAACTTAGGGATGGGTTAGTATTTAAAGTAGGGTTTGAGAATCATCACCAATTATATGTTCCAGCCGAAATGGAATCTAATATCATTCGAATACTGCATGAGAAGATTGGTCATTTGGAGGTGGAGAAAACGGCAGATGAGATAAAGAAGAATTATTGGTTTCCTAAATTGAAAAAGAAAGTGAAAGGATTTATTAAAAACTGTGTGAAGTGTATTATCTATTCACCTGCGGCCCGTAGTAATGAGCACAATTTATACAACATACCTAAGAAACCCCTACCCTTTGATACAGTGCACGTTGATCATTTCGGTCCTTTGCCAGCTATCAAATCTGTTGGTAAGCACATATTAGTAGTCGTGGATGGTTTTACAAAGATTGTTAAGCTTTATGCTGTAAAAACGACAAGTACTAAAGAAGTCTGTGCGCCTTTACAAAAGTATTTTGACAACTACAGCAGACCAAGACGAATCATAAGTGATAGGGGAACCTGTTTTACTTCTGGCGAATTCAAAAACTTTGTTCGGAAATCAAAAAAGATTCGAAGAGATGAAGTGTCGACGCTGTTTAGACAAAACGAAGAAACTAAAACCGAGAATAAACATCGCATCTCTTTTGCATATATTCCAACAATTACCAACATGCTACGCAAAACGCTAGAAAAAGAAAACATTCACATTGTTTATAACAACAACAACAAACTTATGAACATTCTCGGGTCTACCAAAGATGTAACTCCAATAAGTGCAAAAAGTGGAATATATCAAATTAGCTGTTGCGACTGTGAAGCCAAATACATCGGACAAACGAAACGAAGTATTGAGACACGTTTTAAAGAACACATGAACTGCGTGAGACAAAAACAAATAAACCGCTCTTCAGTAGCAACTCACGTCTTTACAGCAGGCGGCGAAAATAATCCACCACACAGAATTAGCAGTTTTGAAGAGAATGTACGATTACTAAAAAACATACAGAACGAGAGACAATTGGACGCATATGAATCACTTATAATTTATAAAACCAAAGTTGTTATGAATACTGATAGCGGCAACATTTCGTCTCCTCTGTTCAAACTCGTTTAAGTTCGTTAGTTATTTGTTTTATGTTGTTCACATTGTATTGTAGTTGTTAATATGTTTGTTCAATTATTCAATTTTAAATTTTAGTCTTTGTAACATTTCGTCTCTTCTGTTCGTACTCGTCTAAGTTCGTTAGTTATCTGTTTTCTGTTTTGTTCACATTGTATTGTAGATGTTAACATGTTTGTTTAATTATTTAATTTTAAATTTAGTCTTCGTGTTAGCGCTGATGATGAGCAGCATGTCTGCTAGAAATGCATCCGTTTTATAATTGAAAAATAAAATTGTTAGAAAAAATATTAAATTATTTCGCGTTTTATTTCAATTTTAACAATTTTTGTAGTCAATAAAGGAAAAAACAAAACACTTTTACTCAATTTGTTCGGAAGCACAATATTGATCATATAAAAGTTGCTGTAGCTTCTCCACAAGCCAATGGTCAGGTTGAACGAGTCAACCGTGTACTCATATCCATGCTTGCAAAACTGTCTGAGCCATTAGAACATTCAGATTGGGTGAACAGGTTGACTGAGGTCGAATATGCTATCAATAACACTACCCATAGTTCAACTCGTAACAGTCCTAGCATTTTATTGTTTGGTGTCCAACAACGAGGAAGAATAGTAGATGAGTTAACAGATTTTTTAGAAGATAAACACCAGAACGCTGGTTGTGATTTAAACAAAGTTCGTTTAGAAGCCTTGGAATCCATTGAGAAATCGCAGGAGTATAATAAAAAGTATTTTTCAAAGCACAACGTGCCTGCAAAGATTTTCAAGGTTTGGGATTTTGTAGTAATGAAAAATGTCGATACTACTGCTGGAATTAACAAAAAACTTCTGCCCAAATACCGCGGTCCCTATGTAATAAGTAAGAAATTACATAATGATAGATACGTATTAAGAGATATAAATGATTGTCAAGTGACACAAATACCGTATGATGGTGTAGTTGAATCGAATAAATTGCGCTTGTGGCTGACCCCTATTGAAGAAGAATATGTACCTGACCAGGAAAGCAGCACTGACCCTTTACATATAGACGGTTAAGAATAAGTTATTCAGTATTCTTAGTACTTATTTGCTAAAAGTTGATCGAGGTCGATCAAAGGGTCAGGTTGGCCGAGCTGTAATGTTTTAACATAATGGAAAATTTTCTTATATGACAACCCTGATCCACCTCGATTGATGTCAACTCCCTGTCCATCTATGTGTGAAAATTTCTTCACAGATAGAAATGACAGTAAGCTGCAGCCTACTTCACGATAAAATGTACTCTTCCTGTTTCCTGTAACTCTTCAAGTTAATCGGACGCCAATAAAATAACAAAAATTATAAGCTGATTAAATAAGAGATATTGAAATACTTCCATTTCGTAGAAGTGAATAAATATTTCTTCGAAAATGTGAAAATTTATTCTAATTGAAGAAAATTTTATTTGAAAAAGAGAAAATGGCTATTACCAAAAAAGAGAAATTTTTCACCGGAGAAAGATATGTGTTTATTTCTGAGTGTGGGTGACCATTTTCCTCAGAAACCTGACGTCAGATCGAGACGTTGAAGATATATTTTTTTGTTTTAATCATGTCTGCCAGGGACAGTTTTACGGAAATTTGATAATTTAAAAAATGTTAAAATGAGAGCAGTTTTGAAAATTATCCTTTTTCTGTGCTCGAGGCACAACACCGAGTAACACTGGGTTACATCCGCTAGTTTAATAATATAAACTAATCGTTTCTAATTAAAAAATAACATAAAGCGAGTTGTACAAATTGTACAACGCGAGTGGCAAAAATATAAATTAAAATCCCAGAAAAGAATGCGCGATATGTTATTATTTTTTTTGTATCGGATGGATTTACGACAAAATTCAAGCACTCGGAACTTGAGTTTTCGCAATTTTAAATTCTGTGTGCAAGATTTTATAAATAAAAAAATCGCTATGAATAAAAGTCGCTCGAAAAAGTTAATTTTAATAAATTTTTAATGCACCGAGCGCTATTAATCAATTGTAATGATAACAAAAAAACAAAACTCGCAAAAATTACGAATGCCTTATATTAAGGCCGTCGCGATTTTTATTTTATATCTATCTATATAAATAAAAATCAATTGTCGTTCGTTGGTAATTGCATCAGTTGAGAACGGCTGGACCGATTTGGATAATTTTTTTTTTTAAATGTTCGTCGTAGTCCAACTAAGGTTTTTGCGGAAATAAAAATTGACCACGCCCACTTTTTTCGATTTATATAAAATCGGAAAAGGCTACACCGATTTGGCTAATTCTTTTTTTAAATGTTTGTAGTAATCCAATTTAAGTTTTTACTAAAAGAACAATTAACCACGCCACTTTTGCGCCCACTGTTTTGATATATATATCTAAAATCGCAGAACGCCTTGGCTGGTTTGGCTAATTCTTTTTAAATGTTTGTAATAGTCTACAAAAGTTTTTTACACAAAGAAAAATTGTCCACTTCCAAGGTATTACACTTGGAATCAATCGCCAAAGAAATTTCAACGGCCGAAACAAGGAAATCCAATTCCAGGTTACCCCAATTTATTTTCCACTGACTCATTAGGTCGCATTTACACAGTCCATCCAAGAAACGATGAGTGCTTCTATTTACGTTTGCTATTAGTCAACCTTCATGGCCCAACATCATTCCAAGATTTGCGAACTATAAATGATGAACTGTGTGACACATATAGAGAAGCGTGTCAAAGTTTGCGATTGTTAGTAAATGACACGCATTGGATATACATCCTCGGAGATGCTGGGCTTTCATCAAATCCTCATCCAATACGAACACTGTTTTCAATAATTAACTCGACATTCTTACAAAAGAAGAATGCTGAAAAAACTTTTTTGCTCGCGTTGATTTTGGCAACGATACGCTCGCAGAATTATATTGCACTTGCACTTACTTCATCAGGAATTGCAGCTACGTTGTTGGAAGACGGTCGAACTACTCATTCAGCACTCAAGTTGCCATTGAATACGCAAATCAATGAAAATCCAACATGCAACGTTTTCAAGAACAGTGCGATGGCCAAAGTTTTGCAAGAAGGCAAACTGATCGTTTGGGATGAGTGTACAATGGCGCATAAAAAGTCTTTAGAAGCATTAGATAAGACGATGCAAGATTTACGAAGCAATCAAAACCAATTTTGTGGTGCGATGATTCTGTTGGCAGATGATTTTCGTTAAACATTGCCAGTGATTCCACGATCACGTTCTGCAGTGATTAGAGCTGCAGAACGATAAATCTTGAGAAGTATTTTCAAAACAATTGCTGGACATTGGTAACGGCAAAATCCCGGTTGACATTTTAACCGACTGTATTCAATTTCCCGTCGCTTTCTGCCAATTTACCGAATCAAAATCCGAACTCATCCGAAAGGTTTTTCCAAACATTGCACAAAATTACAAAAATCATGATTGGTTGTCGACGAATTGAATCTTAAGATTCAATCTGAAATAGCTGTCGAATTGATGACGTACAAATCATCCACAATCATCAAACCACCATTGGTTTGTTCACTTAATATAACAAAGAGAGAGATTACCAATTCCATTAAAGAATTAGATTCCAATAAGTCTCCTGGACAAGACCTTTTGCCAGCAATTTCACTTGTTCAATACTACGAGCAGTTAATTACGCCATAATTTATTATTTTTAATAAATCCTTGCAATCAGGTGTGTTTCCGTCTTTTTGGAAGTCTTCTCACCTTACGCCAATTTATAAGAATGGTGATAAGAGATCAGTTGAAAATTATAGGGGCATTGCAATATTATCAGCAATTCCGAAGCTTTTTGAAAAAATTTATGTTTCAAACTTACGGACGTTATTAACCCACGTTTAAATGAGCAGCAACATGGGTTCCGTAAAGGACGTTCAACCGCCACAAATCTGACAATCATGTCATCGGATGTTCTTATTAAAATGGAAAAAGGACATGAGATAGATGCAGTCTATACAGATTTTAGTAAAGCGTTTGATCACGAAATCTTAACGAAGAAACTAGAGAATTTTGGTATTGCAGGCTCTTTGCTGAATTGGCTCAGCCTATCTTTGTGAAAGATCCCAATTTTTAAAATTTCAAGTTACTCTTTCTAAGAAAATTGTTGTCTCGTCAGGTGTACCTCAGGGTAGCCACCTAAGCCCACTTCTCTTCAACATATTTATTGCAGACATATCTGAAGTTTTGCACGATGTCCCCATCTCTTATATGCAGATGACTTAAAACTGTACCATGTGGTTAGATCGAAATGGATTCAGTATTCTTACAGAACAAGCTTTTATCTCTTGAACATTGGTGTATTCAAAATAAGCTTTCTTTAAATGTGAATAAGTGCTTCGTTATAAGTTTCTCCCGTAAAACCCAAAAAACTTGTAGCAGTTATATGCTTAATGGGGTGGAACTTAATAGGGTCAATCACATTTCAGATCTTGGAGTAATCCTAGATAACAAGTTGCGCTTTAACCTTCACTATGCTCATATCATATCCAGGGCAAACAAATTGCTTGGATTCATTAAAAGACGTGCAAAAGAGTTCAAGAATTTATGGGAAACTAAAACCTTATACCGATGTATAGATGAATAGATGTTGTAGAATATTTAATAATGTCAGCGAGCACTATATACTCCCCATGTCCAAATCCATATTCAAGCGTTCCCTTTCCAAATCATTTTTCTCACCCTAAATATTCATTTACCATCTCTGCCAAATGTCACATCTAAGTGAACCCTCTCCTAGTCCCTTTTCTATCGCCTTGTTTCAGCAGGTGTAGAATAACTGCATAAATTATAATGATAATGTTTAAAACATAAACCTAAGCATTGTAATATTACCCCTAATTGTTCTTTTCTTCTTGCCTTTTCTTTTTGACATGTTCTTGTAATCATGTCGTTCAGGTGGGCGGATTACGCCCACATCGAATTGCATATCGTTGAACACAAAAACAAGGAAAGGAGAGAGAGAAAAAAAATAATAAAAAAAAATAACAAAAACTATAAGATTCAGTAAATTGCCTTGTTTGGCCAATAAATAAATAAATCGGTGGATTCTGTTACTTCCCAAGATGACGTCGTCAACTATCCAACGGAGTTTTTAAACTCGCTGGAATTACCCGGACTACCGCCTCACAATCTCCAACTGAAACTTGGGTCGGTAATGATAATTTTACGAAACATAAACTATCTACGTCTTTGTAATGGCACCCGGATTGCGGTAAGAAAACTGATGAATAACGTCATCGAAGCAACAATACTTAAAGGAAAGTACAAAGGTGAAGACGTTTTGATACCACGGATTCCAATGATTCCGACCGACATGCCATTCGATTTTACACGCTTGCAGTTTCCGGTAAGGCTTGCATTTGCAATGACAATTAACAAGTCTCAAGGGCAGTCATTGCGTGTTTGAGGCATTAACCTTGAAAATCCATGCTTCTCGCATGGTCAATTGTCACCATAAACACCATCAGCATTATTTGTTTTCGCTCCAGATAACAAAACAAAAAATGTCGAGTATCATAGAGCATTGCAATGAACGAAATTATGTTATCACAGCTAAGCAATCGAAAAATATTTCACAAAATTCACAAAACAAACACAAATTCACAAAACAAACACAAATTTTTTTTAATAAGGACAGGACAACGTCTGTCGGGTCAGCTGTCAAAAATAAAAAAAACTTTATTTCAGCTGAGGTTAACGGCATTTGAACAATATTTGATATGTGGGTTCAGTGCACCTACCATTATTTTTCTAAATATCAATCCACCACGACTTTGCAACGGAACCACACTTTAAGTGAAAATAAAAATTGAAGACAAAACAACGTTTGCTGGGTCAGCTAATATGTATATAAAAATTTCTTTGATTAATTTTCTTTTATTTGTTTTGGCTTTTTTTTTTAATTTTTGCGACAACACAAGCACTGAGACGAAAGTAAATTGAAAAAAATCAACGCTCCTTTTTTCTTTTTCGCTGGAAGCAGGTAGGCTTTTGCTGATTTGCAGATTTTAAGATTCTTGAATTTGTAGATCTTCTTGTTTTTCGATTGGACCATTGGATCTCGCTTGGACCATGAATAAATTCGCTACTTCTGGAATTGATGTCGATACAAATAAGTTCCTAGAGCGCTGGACGGACACAAAATGGTGAGCCTATGTGTATAAAATTCTGGTGCAATAGAATTTTATACGCAGGAAATAAAAACTAAGAAATATTGTAGGTAAAATAACAATTGGATATTTTGTATTTCGTATTTTGTAGTTTATTCTTAATTATTGCTTACTTTTACAGGATTTTATATTATTCTGGAAGAAAATATGTGCAACTGCTGCCTGGATGATTAGTCAAAATCTGATGATCATCTTCGTTCGGATAAGCCGAAGGACCAGCGATTCGCTTGCCGTAAGCGATCTTACATCATCAAGAGGTTGACATTAGTCGATAAAGCAGTGCACACAAAAAAGGTAGTAACACATTTGTTTAACTTAAGTAGTTAGAAAAATATTATTACTTAGGGTTTAGACATAAATAGGTGTGCTTCCTCCAGAACGCACTGTTTCAACCCATCCATTCGCTCAAACCGGTATTGATTTCGCTGGACCATTTGACATTTAAAACTACACTGGGAGAGCATGCTTAATTACAAAGGGATAGGTGTGTGTTTTTGTTTGTTTCTCAACAAAGGCAATACACCTCGAAGCAACAAGCACGCTTACTACTGCCGCATTTCTCGCTGCTTTCAATCGGTTTGTGTCTAGGCGTGGGTGTCCACTAGAATTATACTCAGATTGTAATTATTTCACTTTTCAAGAGGGAGGAATTAAACTTTAAGAAAAAAACTGGGGAGTTGCCGTAATAAATAAGAAAAACTCGGAGGGATTCAAAAGAACACTTGTTCGCACAATGTTGACTTTATTAGTAAAACTTACAAAACTAACAAAGTTTAAAAAAGGGCAGCGAGAAGCGCTGCTCAAAAAAACAAAGAATAAGAGCCGCAGTTGCTCATTGAACACCGCTGTACCGACAATTTACAGGGTGTTCACCGGTGGACCGAACACAGATAATGGAAAAACTTTTGTTGGCGTGTCAAAAGAACTGATGCGTGAATTTATCCAAGCGTCTCGCACATCTTTAATCTCTAATTTTTTCCATCAAAATGTAAACTGGCACTTTATTCCACCTGGTGCTTCACACATGGGTGGATTATGGGAAGCTGGGGTCAAGTCATTTAAAACACACCTACGGAAGATTACAGGCTCGCAACGTTATACATTTGAAGAATTTGCCACTCTTCTACCTAAAATCGAAGCATGCCTCAATTCTCGCCCCCTTTTCTCCGATGTCTACGGACCCAACTGATTTAGAGGCTCTAACTCCTAGACATTTTCTTATTGGCACTTTAATTCTCACTCCAATTGAACCCACCATTCGTGAAGAGCCTATCTTTATTCTAAATCGTTGGCAGCGACTTAAAGCCCTCCATCAACATTTTTGCACTCGTTAGAAAAACGAGTATCTTAAGAAATTACGCAAACGAAACGAATGGAAACATCCACAAGAAAACATCGGTATCAATTCTTTGGTCGTTATTCGGAATGAAAATTTACCATCGAATGAATGACGTCTAGGTCGAGTTACAATGGTTTATTTAGGAAATGATATGAGAGTTCGTGTTGCCGATATTCTTACCGAGCGTGGTTCCGTCACTCGACCAATCGTTAAACTTGTCCTCCTTCCATCCAACTAACGCTTTCCCACTTCAACTTCCATTGTTTTCAAGAGTCCTTTACCAATTTTCCTTTTCAGCTTAATAATGCTAAGAACCAATATTCATAGCAACGACTCCACCACCGAAGAAAACATCTAACTAATATCGAGACGTAAAATATTTAAAAGCAAATCTTTTAAATGTCGAGTTTGCTCTGGCTTCCATCCACTTCGAAACTGTAAAAAATTCTTGAAGATGAGCGTCGAAGAGCAAATGAGAGCAGTTCTTGTGCATAAAAACTGCAACAATTGCCTGGCACACCAGCACTCCCGTGGTTCGTGCATCTCCAAAAAGGGCTGTCGCTTCTGTCAGCAAAATTATCACTCTTTGCTTCATGTACACGAGCGTCTTACAAAAACCGATCCAAAACCTCCAGTATCGCTTTCCTCAATCCTAATGCAGCGTGCAATTACATTGTTTTCGACTGCTGTAGTCAAACTGCAAATTAGCGGAAAGCAATACATGGCTAGAGCTATGATTGATCCATGCGTGTCAATAAGTCGTATACTCGCGATGCTAGTCCGAGACTTAAAGCTTGCCACAATTTTAATGTGAGAAGAAATAATTTGCTCGTTAATCCTCCGAGCTCATTCTGATCTTCATGTAAAAATTGAGGCCACTGTGAAGGTTGAAAAAATATATATCCAACCCATCTCCTCCAAAATCCTTGGATTCAGTAATCAAAACAGCCTTCCGAAACTTCACTCTAGCTGATCCAACCTTTTTCAAAACCAGGCCAATATCTTTGATTCTAGGTACTGACTTATATCAAAAAATTATCCAACTGGGTATGATTCCTAGCACCACTGGCCTCCCTGTTGCCCAAAACACTATTTTTGGCTATATTTTGTCCGGATCATGCTAAACTTTAAAACAACTTACTTTTTTCTAATAATTTAAATTAAAATCACTTTCTTATAAGTAATTTCGAACTCTTCTATGAATTTCTACATCAATGCACTATTAGACTAAGACTGATTTCAAAGAAAAATGCAAACGCTTATATTCACACTTGTCACGCACTACGGCGTAGTCTCCCTTTTAATTACGCTCGTAAGACAGGTATCATGCACTCAGTTTTTGTTTTGAAATGCTCTCCGTTAAATTCGAAATTTGAAAAAATGAAATCACGTGCTACGCAAATGTTGTCATTTTGACATATATTTGTGCGGAAAATTTACGTTTGTTGTGAATTGGCGCAGAGTAATCAATTTGAATAAAATTAGCTAAATAATAATTTGAGAAGTGGAAAATCTAATGAAATTAAGAAAAGAAGGTGTGTCGCAGAATTTGAAGCATTAAAAATGTAAGAAATGTGCAAATTTTGTTAAAACTACTTAAAGGCTAAAATTGTAATTGAATTTCTAAAAGGTCAAAGCAAACAACAAACAGCAAGCAATATAAAAGATTGGTAGGTACGATGTCTGACCGGCCAGATATTGCAAAAGGCTTCGTTAAAGCACTAAAAGAAAACGTGCAAACCTTTGGGGAAGAAGTCAGCGTGCAGCTGAATAGCCTTGGTCCGCCGACTAAAGTAGTTGCATTTTTGAAAAAAGTAAGTAAACTTCCATATTTCTCTCTACATAAAAACCAGTTTTCCGCCTAAAATAGCCGTGGTGGACTATTTTAGATTTGTTTTAAAACACTCTTACTCGCTCTACTTGACTTTAACATGCTTTACCATTTTTATTATTTGCAGGTGTGGATCGATTACAAATGTTACATTAAACGTAAATTGTCCATAAACAATTTGGAAGCAAAAGCAACCGGCGGCGGAAGCAACAAAAGCA